>ML262256.1:160418-209049 GCA_005239495.1 Nicotiana undulata
GGGGGGGGGGGGGGGTAAATGGCTATTTTGTAAATAGCTAACGACTATATTTTAAAGGCCAACAACAAGATTTTGGGCTGGCCTACGGAAAAGTTTTTCCTTTTTGAATTTTGGCCGTTGGGACCGTTTGGGACTGCTTGGGCCCGCCAAGGACTGGTCCGGTACTGGGCCTAGCGGTCTTAAAGCGAAGAACTGGCCTAGAAGCCTGGACCAGGACCACACACACCAGTCCGACCGGTCCAGGCTCGTTTGGCCCGCGGTCCCGGGCCAGTCCCGGTCTTGGACCGGCCCACATGCCAGCCCGAGTCTCAGCTAGGTTCAGCCACCAACACGCTCGAGGTAGCTAAATCTTAGGTGGCCGCGGCCGGTATTAAAGCTGATGAAAAGGTGTCCCAATTCAAAGTCGATGTCAAGGCCATCCAGACCAAGGCTAGGAGCATGATAGATCATGCAAATTGGCAAGATCAGAGGGAAGCCCTCGGGTACGCTCAAGCCCAGATTTTTACATCGTGGACGAGGTCGAGAATGCCCAAGTAGAAGAAATTCGGGCTCGGAAGCTGGCCTTCCCCAAGGATAACTCTGATAGCCTAACTGAATTTGAAGATGGGGAAGACCCTGAGGACGGAGATGTCGCCCCCGATGGAGACCAAGCCTCATAGGACTTAATATTTAATATTTTTTTGTTCTTCTTTGCACTTTTTCTGAGGCCGTTTTGGGCTGTTGTAAATTCTTCGGATTAGGACGGTTTGGCTCTTGTAAAAAAAATCATTCTATATATAAATATAAGGCTTTCTTTTCCCTTTCGGCTCTTAAGTTTTTTTCCTTTGCTTTGTTATTTGTAATCAAAAAGGTTGAAATGTCTTAGAATGAGTCAATAAGGTTGTGTTCGAGGGTTCGAACAACTCTTGCCTTCATTAGAGTTTTCTGGGCTTGATATTTATCGAATTGTTTCCTGAAAATGTCTTAAATTTGTGACTTCGCCGAGGGTAGCCTTTTAGAACCGGTTGTGAAAGAAATTTTTTTATTTTCTTGAAGGCCTATTTTTGTTACGGATTTAGAACATCTCCGAGCCCTGTAAATTGGCCGTAGCCAATGTTTGGGATCTTCCCATTGGGCTCGTTTTCCTATTTTATTCGGGCTTGACCGAGATAATAGTACCCGAGTGAGGTGGCTGTGGCCTTTAGAGAGCGGGGAGTTACCTATCAAGTCTTTTTCCCCCGAGGCCCGATAACTTGGGCTGTTTGAGCTGAACGACAATCCCCGAGTGAGAGAGCGGACATTCGTGTTTTGGTTAAGTATTGACCTTAGGCTCGTTATAGTACGAAGCTCTTTAAGAGATGTAAAGAGTAAAAAATTTTAAACATCACATGTTTGCAAGGAAAGTACTTCTCTTTATTCTCGATAAAAATAGTCATTCATGCCTACATGTTTAATCCAGGGCTCGAACAATCTACGTGGGCACGGTTCGTTCTGATTGTTTGGCCCTTACAATAAATCCTATCTATGGAGACCCTCTTTTTATGAAGTAGTTTCCTCTCTAGAGCTGATATTCGAAGATAATGTGTATCCGAGGGTAGCCCCACCCCCAATTATTCGAGGTTGATTGCAGAGGAACCTCGGATATTGTTGACCTTCGATGCCAATTTGTAATCGGGCTTGATTCTAAGTTAGCACGATTCATTGTTGCCTCGTTAAAAACCTCGCCGAGAAATACATTTGGGACAAAACTGGTCTAAGGGAAAAAGAGTGCAACATGTGCTTTCAGACCTAAAGACTTCATCTGTTCACTGAAAAATCCATCGTTCGATTCTTGTTGACCACATGTAAGTGTTAGTCTAAAACAAAAATGAAAATAAAAAAGGGTCGTACCTTAGCGGTAATATCGTTTTAGGTGTGATATGTTCCAATTGCTCGGCAATTTTTTCCCATTCATTGTTCTGAGCTTATAGGACCCTTTTCCAGTGACCTCAAGAATCTGGTACGGTCCTTCCTAGTTTGGACCCAATTTTCCTTTGTTCGGATTTCGGGTGTTGAGGGTGACTTTCCTTACCACCAAGTCTCCCATGCTAAAATATAGAAGATTGTCTCTTCGATTGTAGTATCTCTCGATCCGTTATTTTTGGACGACCAATCGGATGAGGGCGGCTTCACGCCTTTCATCCAATAATTCTAGGTTCATATTCATGGCCTCGTTATTTGACTCTTCTATTGCATATCAGAACCTGATATAGGTTCTCCGACCTCGACCAATATTAGAGCTTCGACGCCATAAACTAATGAGAACAGGGTAGCTCTGGTACTAGACTTCGATGTTGTGCGGTATGCCCAAAGAACCTCGGGTAAGATTTCATTCCATTCCCCTTTAGCGTCAGTTAGTCTCTTCTTAAGATTTTTGATGATGTTTTTGTTGGTCGATTCGGCTTGTCTGTTCCCACTGGATGATAAGGTGTTGATAGAATTCTTTTAATCTTGTGATCCTCGAGAAATTTAGTTACCTTGCTGCCGATGAACTGCTTTCCATTATCGCATACGATTTTGAAAGGCATCCCGAATCGACATATGATGTGATCCCAAATGAAACTTCCTTCTCCTTGACTTTCTCGAAAGCCTGTGCTTCAACCCACGTAAAGAAATTATCAGTCATAAATAAAATAAATTGATCTTTACATGGAACCCAAGGGAGAGGGCCAACAATATCCATTCCCCACTTCATGAACGACCACCGGGACAGGACCTAGTGGAGCAGTTCCCCGGGTTGGTGAATCATTGATGCATGCCTTTGGCACTTGTTGCATTTTCAAACAAACTCTTTTGCATCTTTCTCCATGTCGATCTAGTAGTATCCGGCTCTGATCACTTTGTGGACGAATGATTCGACACTAGAATGATTTTCGCAAGTGCCCTCATGGACTTCCTTCAGAACGTAGTCAGTATCTCCTGGTCCTATACATATCGTTAATGGACCGTCGGACATCCTTCCGAACAAGGTTCTGTCTTAGGATAAGGTGAATCGTGCTGCCTTTGTGCGCAAGGCTCTCGATTTTTTTGGATATGAGGGGAGCTTCCCGTTCTTCAAATCTTCTGCGTATTTGTTTCTCCAATCCCGGGTCAAACTTGTGGAGTTTATCTCGGTATGGTATTCTTCGACCACTGATCTCATGAGTTGTACGACAACCCCTAAACTGAGTTCGTTGTCTTCAACCGATGACCCTAGGTTTGCGAGGGCATCAACCTCACCATTTGATCTCGAGGCACATGTTGCAAAGTCCATTCCTTGAATCGGAGTAGAGTTACCTGTAGCTTATCCAGGTATCTTTTGCATTCGTTCTTCTCGAACTTCAAAGGTTTCCTTAACCTGGTTCACCACGAGGAGGGAGTCATATTTGGCCTCGATCACCTCCGCTCCCAAGCCTTTAGCTAATTCGATACCTGCAATCATGGCCTCATATTCGACCTCATTGTTAGTCAAATTTACAATTCCGATAGATTGTCTAACTACGTTACCTGTGGGTGGTTTCAGCACGATGCCGAGTCCGGACCCCTTTGCGTTCGAAGCACTATCCGTAAAGAGGGTCCAGATTCCCAAGGATGTACCCGAGTTTACTAACAGTTCTCTTTCAACCTCGGGTAGCAGGGCCGACGTGAAGTTATCCATGAAGTCTGCCAAGATTTGAGACTTGATGGCTGTTTGGGGTCGGTATTCAATATTGTACCTGTTGATTTCTACGACCCACTTGGCCAATTATCCCGAAAGTTCGGGTTTATGTAGAATATTTCGAAGTGGATAAGTTGTTACAACACATATAGGATGACATTGAAAGAATGGTTTTAGTTTCCTAGAGGTGCTTATCAAAGCGAAAACCAATTTTTCTTGATGGGGATACCTAGTTTCGGCCTCACCTAAGGTCCGACTAACAAAATAGATAGGGAATTTCATACCTTGTTCTTCTCGGACCAAGACTCCACTATCGCTATCTCCGATACTGCAAAATACAAGTAAAGTTGTCCGTCTGCCCTCGCTGTGTGGAGAAGCGGGGGGCTCGATACGTACCATTTTAGCTCCTTCAAGGCATGTTGTCACTCCGGAGTCCACGTGAAGTTATTATTCTTCTTCAAAAACGAGAAGATTCGATGACTCTTGTCGGAGGACCTTGAGATAAATCTGTGATGACCCAAAAGGTCATCCTGTGTATTTCTAGTTAATATTGTGTTTCGAGGTCATGAAAACCTCCTTCTATCTCACCTCGATTTGCGCGCGCAGCCCGGGTGTGTAGTTGAGAAGCCTTTATGTGAAAAACTGAGGAAATGATAATTTTGTTTTGAAATTTGCATTTAAGTTGACTTTGGTCAAAATATTTTGGTAAACGGACCCGTACCCGTGATTTGACGATCCCGGAGGGTCCGTAGGAAAATATGGGACTTGGTCGTATGCCCGAAATCGAATTATGAGGTCCCAAGCTCGAGAAATGAATTTTTGAAAGAAATTGTTTTTTGAAAATATAAAGGATTTTTGAAAGTTTAATTATATGTGAAATATGAGGTATCGGGCCCGTATAATGGTTCTGAAGCCCGGCAGGTTCGATATAATATTTATGACATGTGTGTAAAGTTTGGTAAGGAAAGGAGGTCATTTGACGTGATTCGGACCCGTAAATGCAAAGTTTGATGTTTTAGAAGTTTTAGAAGTTTTGGAAATTTTCATGGATTTTAGGGTTAAATTCGTTATTTATGATGTTATCTTGGTGATTTGATTACGCGAATAAGTCAGTAGGATGTTTTTGAGGTTTTGTGCATATTTGGTTTGGATCCCCGAGGGCTCGGGTGAGTTTCGGGTAGGCGTCGGGGTGTGTTTAGACTAAAATATCTGGTTTCAAAGTGCTGTATCTGGTGTCCAGTGGTTTGTTCTTCGCGTTCGCGGTGCAACTCACGCGAACGCGATGTACAAGCTAGGTTGGGGGCAAATTATACCTACGCGAATGCAGGGCCTGGGTCGTGAACACGGAGCTTGGGGGAAATGCTCTACGCGAACGCGACGGGCCTCACGCGAACGCGTAGCACAAAAGGAGACCTGGGGAAGGGTAGTACTGGGACTCTACGCGAACGCGTCCACAGGATCGCGAACGTGTAGAGTAAATGAGGGGCTGGGGAACTGGGTAGATTTAACCATGTGCGAACGCGGCCCCAAGCTCGCGAACGCATAGGCCAAGTAAGTCAAACCTTCGCGAACGTGACCTAGGGCTCACGATCGCGAAGAGTAAATTTTGCCCAGTTATTCTTTTTGTCAAAAACAGAACCTATTACGGGATTTAGCCCAAATTTCATAACTTCTTCTTATTTACTCCACCTTGGGCTATTTTTGAAAGACAACTTCACCACAACTTCATAGGTATGTAACCTTAGACTCATTTCCTTTAATTTTTATCAACACCCACTAGATTTCTAGGCCTAAAATCATGATTTTAAGGGTAGAAAATTAGGGATTTGGGTAGAGTTAGGGCTTTTTTATTAAATGGAAATTTGACCTCGTTTTAGGGTCGGATTTCAAAACTAATTATATATTCGGGCTCGTGGGTGAATGGGCGATCGGATTTTGATCCGAACCTCGTGTTTTGACCAAGCGGGCCCGGGGTCCATTTTTGGATTTTTGGGAAGAATGATAGAAACTCTATAATTAAGCATTGTAATCGAATTATTTGGTGTTTATTGATATTATTGAGTCAATTATATCTAGATACAATTGATTTTGGAGTCGATTTCAAAGGGAAAAGCGATGATTGAGACGTGATTTTGGTCGTGGAAGTCGAGGTAAGTGTTCGGCCTAACCTTAGCTTGAGGGAATTGGTGTCGAGTCTTATTTGCTATGTGCTTATTCCATGTTCAACGTATAGGTGAGGTGACGAGTACCTATATGTTGTGTCAAGCATGCCCGTGAGTCGGATATTATGAATTACGTGATTTTCATTGATATTTACTGTGTTATAGCTTGAGTTTAGCTTTGATGGTTGTTCAATTGATGGAAGTTCTTGGTTGTGAATACTGTTGAGTATTTGTTTTGGTTGAGGAATATTTTGTTAAGTTATGTACTTGAGTGAGATTGGTTATAGCTGTGTCACTTGTCGGGACAATGATATTTCTTCTGTTGTTCCCTTGCCGGGATGTTGTGATTTGTTGTTATGGTTCCTGTTGTTGATTTCTTCCTTGCCAAACTGTTGTTCTTGATATTGTTTGGGCGAGGAAGAGTGTAAAGCATGAAGGGTGATGCCTTGTATTATTCATTGTGAGGATGAGAGTGTAAAAGCACGAAGGGTGATTCCGTGCCATGTTATGATATTAAAAACACGAAGGATAATGTCGTGCCATGCTATGATATTAAAAGAACGAAGGGTGATGCCGTGCCGCTTCAATTTATTTATTATGAGGACGAGAGTAAAAGCACGAAGGGTGATGCCGTGCACTTGTTTTGGTGAGGATGAGAGTAAAAGCACGAAGGGTGATGCCGTGCACTTGTTTTGGTGAGGATGAGAGTAAAAGCACGGAGGGTGATGTCGTGCACTTGTTTGCTTTGTGTTGTTATTTCCTGTTGTTATCTTGATATTTAAACTGTTGCCTTGTTCCGTTATTTCGGTTAATTGTTATCTCTTTTCCCCAGCATGTTCCCCTTTTTCTTGTACTTAACTATTTACTCATGTTGTTGTTATTTCTTTCATATGTTATTAAATTGCACAGGTTGTATTATTTGTCGTGTCCTAGCCTCGTCACTACTTCGCCGAGGTTAGGATCGGCACTTACTCAATACATGGGGTCGGTTGTACTGATAGTACACCTACACACTTTTGTTGTGCAAATCCCGGTATAGGACCCTGTGGACATTGAGCTAGGAGGCTTCCTTTAGTCTACTCGGAGACACCGAGGTAGTCCTGCAGGCGTCCGCAGGCGTTGGCGTCCCTTTCCACTTCCTTTGTTTCTATTTTTAGTATTTCAGAAACAAATGTATTTTACTTCTTTCAGTCTGTTATGTGTACCACTCTTAGATAGTCCGTGAGTTGTGACTCTACTATTTCTGGGTTTTGGTTAGATTTGGTGAAATTTCGTAAGGGATTTTGATGAAATACATTTATATCATGCTTTGTCTTTTAAATTTAACTATTGTTAATCTGGTAACTTATATGTTAATGATTAATACTTAAGGAATAACGTAAACTAAATAATCACGTTGGCTTGTCTAGCGGGTTCAACGTTATGCCATCACGGTCCCGACGGTGGGAATTTCGGGTCGTGACAAGTTGGTATCAGAGCACTAGGTTGCCTAGGTATCACAATTCACGGACAAGCTTGGTAGAGTATGAGGGATCGGTACAGACACGTTTGTACTTATCCCCTAGAGGCTGCAAAGTTAGGAATAACTTCATATCCATTCTTCTCTGTTGTGCGATTTGAATTCTAAATGCTAACTGAGTTTCTATTCTATTCTCTCACAGATGGCGAGAACGCGTGCTTCCTCATCTACCGATCAGCAACCCGATCCTCCAATTGTAGCTCCTACGAGGGGTCGAGGACGACGCCAAGGCCGAGGCAGGGGCAGGGCTCAGCCTAGAGCAGCAGCCCAGTGGAGGACCCTCAGGTAGAGTTTGCCGATGAGGTTCCGGCTCAGACAGTTCCGGTTGGACCAGCTCAGGTCCCAGAGGGGTTCATTTCCACCCCGGTACTTCAGGACGCTCTGGTCTTCTTAGTAGGCCTTATGGAGAGCGTGGCTCAGACAGGTCTACTTCCTACAACACCAACCCTCTCTCAGGCTGGGGGAGGGTTCCAGACTCCTGCTACCCGCACACCAGAGCAGTTAGCTTCTCATTTCCAGACTCCAGCACCTCAGACAACTGAAGTAGCTCAGCCGGGTATTCTGGCACATGCCGTTGATGGAGCAGCTATGTCTGCTGATGCTTTATGGAGACTAGACCGGTTCACCAATTTGTTTCCTACTACTTTCAGTGGCGCACCATCAGAGGACCCCCAGGATTTCTTAGACAATTACTATGAGGTTCTTCGGAAAATGGGGATCGTGGAGGCCAATGGGGTCGATTTTGCTACTTTTCGTCTTTCTGGTTTCGCCAAGACTTGGTGTAGGGTTTATGGTTTGACCAGGTCAGCTGGATCTTCGCCTTTGTCTTGGGATCAGTTCTCTGAATTGTTCTTGGAGAAGTTCATTCCAGTTACCCAAAGAGAGGACCTCCGGAGGCAGTTTGAGCGTCTCCAGTAGGGATCTATGACAGTTACCTAGTATGAGACCCGGTTCATCACTTTGGTTGACATGCTATCATGATACTCCCCACCGACCAAGAGAGGGTGAGGAGGTTTATTGAGGGGCTAGCTCTGCCGATTAGACTTCAGATGTCCACAGAGACAACAACTGATATTCCATTTCAGGAGGCGGCCAAAGTGGCCAGGCGGATTGAGATGGTCTTATTACAGGGCAGCGGTCAGGGGTCTGACAAGAGGCCTCGTCATTTTGGCCGATTCAGTGGTGCCTCATCTGGAGGCAAGGATTCTTTTGGCAGATGTCATCCTCCTAGACCATTCCAGTCAGCACTTCAGGTGTCCCGCAATGCTCCACCAGCTCCTATCAGTGCACCGCTGCTTCAGAGCTTTCAATGTGGTTATTCTGGTTGACAGGGACAGTTTCAGGGCCAAGCAGTCTCAGCAGCAGAGGTCTTGTTACTCTTGTGGTGGTCCAGGTCATATTGCTAGGTTTTTCCCCCGAGCTTCGAGTGGTTCTCAGCACCATGGTTCCCGTGCTATGATTCCCGCAACAGGTGCTCCACCACCCCCTCATACAGCTAGGGGTGGAGGTCGAGGTGCCAGAGGTGGAGTCCAGACAGTTAGAGGTAGAGGACAGGCTATGAGAGGTAGGGGTCAGCCCGTAGTAGGTCAACCCAGAGATGTTCAGATTGGTGGGGCTCAACCCCGATGATGTGCTATTCCCGCCATACCTGAGGCTGACGCCTCCGATGCAGTCATTACAAGTATGGTTTCGGTTTGTAGCAGGGATGCTTCGGTTTTATTTGGTCCGGGGTCTACATTTTTCTACGCGTCCTCACATTTTGCTCCTTATCTGATTATGCCTCGTGATTCTCTGAGTACTCAAGTATATGTATCTACACCGGTGGGTGATTCTATTATGGTAGATCGAGTCTACCGCTCATGTATAGTGGTTATTGGTGTTCTTGAGACCATAGTAGATCTTCAACTCCTTGATATGGTTGATTTCGATGTCATTTTGGGGATGGATTGGTTGTCTCCCTATCATGCTATTCTGGACTGTCATGCCAAGACTGTGACCTTGGCCCTACCGTGAGTACCTCGATTGGAGTGGAGGGGGACTCCTAGTCATTCTTTCAGTAGTGTTATCTCGTATATGAAGGCTCAACGTATGGTTGAGAAGGGATGCTTGGCCTATTTGGCTTATGTTCGTGATTCTAGTGCCAAGGTTCCTCCTATGGAGTCTGTACCCATTGTTCGTGAGTTTCCAGAGGTATTTCCTGCTGACCTGCCGGGTATGCCACCCGACACGGATATTGTCTTTTGCATTGATTTGGCTCTGGGCATAGCCCATTTATACCCCGCCATATCGTATGGCCCCGCCAAAGCTAAAGGAGTTGAAGGATCAGTTACAAGACTTGCTTGGTAAAGGCTTTATTAGGCCTAGTGTTTCTCTTTGGGGTGCGCCAGTGCTGTTTGTTAAGAAGAAAGATGGCACAATGAGAATGTGTATTGACTACCGGCAATTGAACAAGGTTACTATCAAGAATAAGTATCCTTTGCCGAGGATTGATGATTTGTTTGGCCAGCTTCAGGGTGCCACAGTATTTTCAATGATTGACTTGAGATCTGGCTACCATCAGTTGAGGATTAGGGCATCTGATGTCCCTAAGACAACTTTTCGCACTCAGTATGGTCATTATGAGTTCTTGGTGATGTCATTTGGGTTGACAAATGCCCTAGTTGCTTTTATGGATTTGATAAACCTAGTGTTCAGAACCTATTTGGATTCATTCGTGATTGTTTTCATTGATGATATTTTGATTTATTCCCGTAGTCGGGAGGAGCACGAGAAACACCTTCGAGTCGTTCTCCAGACTCTGAAGGACAGTCAGTTGTATGCTAAATTTTCCAAGTGTGAATTCTGGTTGAGCTCGGTTGCATTCTTGGGTCATGTTGTATCAGCATAGGGTATTCAGGTGAATCCCAATAAAATTTCAGCAGTCAAGGATTGGCCTAGACCCACATCAGCTACAGAGATCCGGAGTTTCTTGGGCTTAGCAGGTTATTATCGTCGATTTGTGGAGGGCTTTTCATCTATTGCATCCCCAATGACCAGGTTGACTCAGAAGGGTGCCAAGTTCAGGTGGTCATATGAGTGTGAGGCGAGCTTTTAGAAGCTCAAGACAGCCTTGACCACGACACCAGTGTTGGTTTTTCCCACAGGTTCAGGACCATATACCGTGTATTGTGATGCTTCACGGGTTGGACTTGGTACAATGTTGATGCAGGATGGCAAGGTTATAACTTATGCTTCACGTCAGTTGAAGTTTCATGAGAAGAACTATCTAGTTCATGATTTAGAGTTAGCAGCCATTGTCCATGCGTTGAAAATTTGGAGGCATTATCTGTATGGTGTGTCATGTGAGGTGTTCACAGATCATTAGAGTTTGCAATATCTGTTCAAGTAGAAAGATTTAATTATGAGGCAGAGAAGATGGTTGGAGCTATTGAAAGAGTATGACATTACCATCTTATATCATCCGAGGAAGGCCAATGTGATGGCCGATGTTTTGAGCCAGAAGTCAGTCAGCATGGGTAGTCTTGCTTATTCCAGTCGGGGAGCGACCACTTGCCTTAGATGTTCAGGCTCTAGCCAATCAGTTCATGAGATTGGATATTTCTGAGACTGGTAGTGTTTTAGCTTATACGGTGGCCCGTTCTTCATTGTATGATCGTATTCGGGACCGTCAGTATGATGATAGTCATTTATGTGTCCTTAGGGATACGGTTCTACACGGAGGTGCCAAACAAGTTATGGTTGATGATGATGGAGCCTTAAGGATGTAGAGCCGTATTTGTGTGCCTGATGTTGATGGGCTTCGTGAGTTGATATTGCACGAGGCACATAGTTCCCGGTATTCCATTCATCCGGGCGCCGCAAAGATGTACCAGGATTTGCGGCAACATTATTGGTGGCGGAGGATGAAGAAAGATATTGTGGCATATGTGTCACGGTGCTTGAACTGTCAGCAGGTTAACTACGAGCACCAGAGACTCGGTGGTTTGATGCAGCAGAATGAGATCCCCGAGTGGAAGTGGGAGCGTATCACCATGGATTTCGTAGTTGGTCTCCCACAAACTCAGAGGAAGTTCGATGCAGTTTGGGTCATTGTGGATAGGCTGACCAAGTCAGCACATTTCATCCTTGTATCAGTTTCATATTCTTCGGAGAGATTGGCAGAGATTTACATCCGGGAGATTGTTCGCCTGCATGGTGTGCCCATGTCCATTATTTCTGACCGAGGTACTCAGTTTACCTCCCATTTCTGGAGAGTATTTCAGCGTGAGTTGGGCACATGGGTTGAGTTGAGCATAGTGTTTCATCCTCAGACGGACGGACAATCCGAGCGTACTATTCAGATCTCGGAGAATATGTTGCGAGCATGTGTCATTGACTTTGGAGGTTCATGGGACCAGTTTTTGCCTTTAGCTGAGTTTGCCTACAACAGCAGCTATCAGTCGAGCATTCAGATGGCTCCTTATGAGGCATTATATGGTAAGCGGTGTCGGTCGCCACTTGGGTGGTTTGAGTCAGGAGAGGCTTGGTTGTTGGGTTCAGAGTTAGTACAGGATTCCTTGGATAAGGTGAAGATCATTCAGGATAGACTTCGTATAGATTAGTCTAGGCAGAAGAGTTATGCAGATCTCATGGTAGGAGACCGGGTATTACTTCGGGTGTCGCCCATGAAGGGCGTGATGAGGTTCGGAAAGAAGGGCAAGTTGAGCCCTAGGTACATTGGTCCCTTTGAAATTCTTGAGAAGGTAGGAGAGGTGGCCTACATGATTGCTTTACCACCGAGTTTATTAGCCGTGCATCCGGTGTTTCATGTATCTATGCTTCAGAAGTATCTTGCCGACCCATCTCATGTGCTAGACTTCAGCAGTGTCCAGTTGGACAAGGATTTGACTTATGAAGAAGAGCCGGTAGCTATATTAGCCCAGCAGGTTCGTAAGTTGAGATCGAAGAGTTATCCTTCAGTCCGTGTACAGTGGAGAGGTCAGTCTGTCGAGGCAGCTACTTGGGAGTCCGAGTCCGATATGCGGAGCCGATATCCCCATCTTTTCCCCGATTTAAGTACCTTTCTATGTCCATTCGAGGACGAACATTTGTTTTAGAGGTGGAGATTGTGATGACCCAAAAGGTCATCCCGTGTATTTCTAGTTAATTCTGTGTTTCGAGGTCATGAAAACGTCCTTCTATCTCACCTCGATTTGCGTGCGCAGCTCGGACGTGTAGTCGGGGAGCCTTTATGTGAAAAACTGAGGAAAATGATAAATTTTTTTGAAATTTACATTTAAGTTGACTTTGGTCTATATTTTTGGTAAACGGACCCGGACCCGTGATTTGACGGTCCCGGAGGGTCCATAGGAAAATATGGGATTTGGGCGTATGCCCGGAATCGAATTCTGAGGTCCCAAGACCGAGAAATGAATTTTTGAAAGAAATTATTTTTTGAAAATATAAAGGATTTTTGAAAGTTTAATTATATGTGAAATCAGTAGTATCGGGTCCGTATTATGGTTCCGGAGCCTGGTACAGGTTCGATAAATTTATGAAATGTCTGTAAAGTTTGGTAAGGAACGGAGGTCATTTGACGTGATGCGTACCCATAAATGCAAAGTTTGATGTTTTAGAAGTTTTGGATATTTTCATGGATTTTGGGGTTAAATTCGTTGTTTATGATGTTATCTTGGTGATTTGATTACGTGAATAAGTCCGTAGGATATTTTTGAGGTTGTGTGCATATTTGGTTTGGATCCCCGAGGGCTCGGGAGATTTTTGGGTAGGCGTAGGGGTGTGTTTAGACTAAAAAATATGGTGTCAAAGTGCTGTATTTGGTGTCCAGTGGTTTATTCTTCGCGTTCGCGGTGCAACTCACGCAAACGCGATGTACGACCGCGAACGCGATGTACAAGCTGGGTTGGGGGAAAATTATACCTACGCGAACACAGGGCCTGGGTCGCAAACGCGGAGCTTGGGGGAAATGCTCTACGTGAACGCGTAGCACAAAAGGAGACCTGGGGAAGGGTAGTACTGGGACTCTACGCGAACGAGTCCACAGGATCGCGAACGCTTAGAGTAAATGAGGGGCTGGGGAACTGCGCAGATTTAACTCTGTGCGAACGCGTCCCTAAGCTCGCGAACACATAGGCCAAGTAAGTCAAACCTTCGCGAACGCGGCCAAGGGCTCGCGAACGCGAAGAGTAAATTTTGCCTAGTTATTCTTTTTGTAAAAAACAGAACCTATTACGGGATTTAGCCCATATTTCATAACTTCTTCTTCTTCTTCTTCACTCCACCTTTGGCGAATTTTGAAAGACAACTTCACCACAACTTCATAGGTATGTAACCTTAGACTCATTTCCTTCAATTTTTATCAGCACCCATTAGATTTCTAGGCCTAAATCATGATTTTAAGGGTAGAAAATTAGGGATTTGGGTAGAGTTAGGGCTTTTTGATTAATTGGAAATTAGACCTCGTTTTGGGGTCGGATTTCGAAATAAATTACATATTCGGGCTCATGGGTGAATGGGTGATCGGGTTTTGATCCGAACCTCGTGTTTTGACCAAGCGGTCTCGGGGTCTATTTTTGGAAAGAATGTTAGAAACTCTATAATTAAGCATTGTAATCGAACTATTTGGTGTTTATTGATGTTATTGATTCAATTATGTCTAGATACAATTGATTTGGAGTCGAGTTCAAAAGCAAAAGCGGTGATTGAGGTGTGATTTTGGTCGTGGAAGTCGAGGTAAGTGTTTGGCCTAACCTTAGCTTGAGGGAATAGGTGTCGAGTCTTATTTGCTATGTGCTTATTCCATGTTCAACGTATAAGTGAGGTGACGAGTACCTATATGTTGTGTCAAGCATGCTCGTGAGTCAGATATTATGTATTACGTGATTTTCATTGATATTTACTATGTAGCTTGAGTTTCACTTTGATGGTTGTTCAATTGATGGAAGTTCTTGGTTGTGAATACTGTTGAGTATTTGTTTCGGTTGAGGAATATTTTGTTAAGTTATGTACTTGAGTGAGATTGGTTATAGCTATGTCCCTTGCCGGGACAGTGATATTGCTTCTGTTGTTCCCTTGCCGGGATGTTGTGATTTGTTGTTATGGTTCCTGTTGTTGATTTCTTCCTTGCCAAACTGTTGTTCTTGATATTGTTTGGGTGAGGAAGAGTGTAAAGCACGAAGGGTGATGTCGTGTATTATTCATTGTGAGGATGAGAGTGTAAAAGCACGAAGGGTGATGCCGTGCCATGTTATGATATTAAAAGCACAACGGATAATGCTGTGCCATGCTATGATATTAAAAGCACGAAGGGTGATGCCGTGCACTTGTTTTGGTGAGGATGAGAGTAAAAGCACGAAGGGTGATGCCGTACACTTATTTGCTCTGTGTTGTTATTTTCTGTTGTTATCTTGATATTTAAATTGTTGCCCTGTTCCGTTATTTCGGTTAATTGTTATCTCTTTTCCCTAGCATGTTCCCCTTTTTCTTATACTTAACTGTTTACTCCTGTTGTTGTTATTTCTTTCATATGTTATTAAATTGCATAGGTTGTATTATTTGTCGTGTCCTAGCCTCGTCACTACTTCGCCGAGGTTAGGCTCGGCACTTACTCAGTACATGGGGTCGGTTGTACTGATACTACACCTGTACACTTTTGTTGTGCAGATCTCGGTACAGGACCCTGTGGACATTGAGCTAGGAGGCTTCCTTCAGTCCACCCGGAGACACCGAGGTAGTCCTGCAGGCATCCGCAGGCCTTGGCGTCCCCTTCCACTTCCTTTATTTCTGTTTTTATTATTTCAGAAACATATGTATTTTACTTCTTTCATCCTGTTATGTGTACCACTCTTAGATAGTCCGTGAGTTGTGACTCCACTATTTCTGGGTTTTGGTTAGATTTGGTGAAATTTCATAAGGGATTGTGATGAAATACATTTATATCATGCCTTGTCTTTTAAATTTAACTCTTGTTAATCTGGTAACTTATATGTTCATGATTAATAGTTAAGGAATAACGTAAACTGAATAATCAGGTTGGCTTGTCTAGCGGGTTCAACGTTAGACGCTATCACGGTCCCGACGGTGGAAATTTTGGGTCGTGAGAGAATCTCCCCAGGGCAGTTATGCCCCGTTAACCCCTGCACGACCTTTATGTTGTCTACTACTGTGATGACCTCGATAGGTTTGATTTTGTCAGGGTTGATCTCGATTCCTCGGGTATACACCATGAAGCCGAGAAACTTGCTAGAGCCGACCCCGAACGCATATTTTTCTAGGTTGAGGTTCATGTTGTACTTCTTCAGTATACCGTAAGTTTCCTGTAAATGCTTCAAATGGTCCTCTACTCGCAGGGACTTAACTAGCATGTCATCAATATAAACCTCCATTGATTTTCCTATTTGTTCTTCAGACATCTGATTAACTAAGCGTTGATAAGTTGCACCAACATTTTTTTAATCCGAATGACATTATATTATAGTAGTAGGTGCCGTAATTAGTGATAAATGAGGTCTTTTCTTGATCTTCCGGGTTCATCTAAATTTGTTGTACCCAAAATATGCATCGTGAAAACTGAGGATCTCGTGGCCGGCTGTGGCATCGATCATGCAATCGATATTAGGAAAAAGAAAAGAATTTTTAGGGCATGCTTTATTTAGATCTTTGTAATCTACACACATTCTAAGTTTGTTTCCCTTCTTAGGGACTGCCACTATGTTTGCTAACCATTCAGGATACTTTACTTTCCGAATGGATCCTATTTTAAGAAGTTTGGTTACCTCATCTTTGATGAAAGCATGTTTGACCTCGGACTGGGGTGTTCTTTTCTGCTTCACCGGATGGAACTTCGGATCCAAGATTAGTTTATGAGTTGTGATTTCTGGTGGGATCCCTGTCATATCAAGATGGGGCCAAGCAAAGCAATCCATGTTAGTTTTAAGGAATTGAATAAGTTTTCCCCTGAGCTCGGGAGCTAGCCCGTGCCCAGGTATACCTTTAGTTTGGGCTAATGTTCGGTCAGTACGATTTGTTCCATCTCTTCGACTATGGACTTGGTGGCGTCGGAATCATCGGGGACTATGAAGGATAGAGGAATCCCATAATCATCATCCTTGTCAGTCCCCTGCTTTTCTGATTGGATCGAGGCCGGTGTTTGTGGTTGCTATTTGGCCTCTTGTTCTCCTTATGAACCTTTCGTTGATGAGAGTGCCGATATTGGTATCACTTCGTCGACAACAAACATTTTGTTGGTGGCGGTTTGCTCCCCGTAGACCGTTTTAACTCCCTCCAGTGTCGGGAAGTTCAGAACCTGGTGAAGGGTCGAGGGTACCGCCCCTATGTTATGGATCCATGGCCTCCAGAACAGGGCGTTATACCTCATATCACCCTAGATCACATGGAACATCGTCTCTTGGATGATTTCAGACACTTTCACTAGCAAAGTTATTTCGCGTTTGGTGGTTTTGCATGCCATGTTGAAGCCGTTAAGGCCACGATCATAACTTGATCCTGTGGGCCGAGATGTTCTACGACCCTCGATCGAATGATGTTGGCCGAGCTACTTGGATCAATCATAACACGTTTAACTTGAGTCTTATTCATAAGTACACATTAACCAATGCGTCGTTATGGGGTTGCACGATCCCCTCTGCATCCTCGTCATTGAAAGACAAGGTTCCTTATGGTACATAATACCGAGTTCGTTTCTCCATTGTGATCAAAACCTTGGTGCGTTTAAATACTGGTCCTTGAGGAATATCGACCCCTCCAACAATTATGTGGATCACGTGTTGTGGCTCTTCTTGCTCGTTTTGTCTGTTTGAATCTATGTTTCTGAAGTGTTTCTTGGCCCCATCTCCTAAGAATTCCCAAAGGTACCCCTCGTTGAACAACCTGGCTACTTCCTCGCTTAGCTCTCTGCAATCTTCTGTTCTATGGCCATGGGTGCCATGATACTTGCACATTTGACTGGGATTTCTCTGGGCTGGATCAGTTTTCAGTGGTCGAGGCTATCTAGTATCTTTGATGCGTCCGATGGCTAATACGATAGCTGATGCATCAACTTTGAAGTTATATTCTGACAGCCGTGGTTCTTCTTTGGGATCAACATTCTTGTCGAAACCATTCTTGCTCATGAGCCCTCGAGAGCTCTAACCTCGATCATTTCTCCTTTCACCTCGAATGGGGTTGCATCCATGTCTGTTGTATCTCTGATCTCTATTATATGGCTGGTAACGATCCTTATTTGACCGTGGTTCCCGATCAATGTTCCTTTTGATTCTGTCGACGGTCCTAGGATAAACGGACCTGGAAGGAGTCCCCGACTGGTCATCTTTGACCCTAATCTTTGACTGATACCGATTATGCACTTCGGCCTAGGTAACAGCTGGGTATTTGATCAAGTTTTGCTTTAATTGTTGTGATGCCACCTGTCACACCTCCTTTTTTTTCCAAAAAGGGATATTGAGATTTTTTTCAATTAAAGTGACAATAATCGAAATGGGATTAATTATTTATTCAGAGTCGCCACTTGGGATAATTTATGGTGTCCCAAGTCACCGGTTTATTTTAAATCCCAAATCGAGAAAGTTTTGACTCTGTGTTAAAGTCTGCGAAATCAGAAGACCGAGTAAGGAATTCTGTTAACACGGGATAAGGTGTTAGGCATTCCCGGGTTCTGCGGTTTTAGCACGGTCGCTTAGTGATTTATACTTGGCTTAATTTATTTAATTACTCATTTTTAGGACCTATGTATATATTTACCTTTTACCGATTCTAATTTCTCTATTATTCGTAATTGTGGAATTATCTCGAAACGAGTCACGCGTACGTGTACTCATTTTATTTAGTGCGCTAAAAACCATGTCACGCATACATGTACATAATTAATAGCTCTTAATATTTAAGTAATATTTGGCCAAAGTCGCGCGAATGCGTACCTTGATTTTATTTTGAAACAAATCGTAATTATGTCACGCGAACATGTACACAATCACGATGATAGATTAAGTCGCGCCTAAAGCATTTTTCGTGAATATTCATTTAAGACTTACTCGTATCACGCGAACGTGTACACAATTAATAATATTTTATTATTATTAAGAAAGTTTGACCAAACTTGCGCGAACACATACTTTGGTTTTAATTTTGGGAATCGTAATGCTAGCGGCTTTAAACAATACAAAGCAAAATAAAGTAACAAATGAAAGAATAAAGCTACGCTAAAAATAAAACATAATACTTTATACCCAAACCCAAGCCATATATGAACTTTATTGATCCATGTTTATCTAAAATTCAAGCTCTTTTAAATTTATCAAATCCCAACCCCACCCGTACTTCTTTTACTACTCAAACCACCACCAAATTCATTTAACCTATTAATTTAATTCTCCTATTATCCGATTATTATACTTAAGCCTTGAAACCTATATCTCTTAATGAAGGCATCGCAAATGAAGTCTCAATTTAGCTATTTAAAATTTACCTAGCAGAAGCAAAACTAAATAGCATAAAGAATAATCGAGAACATAAAATCATCCAATTAAAAGACAAGGAAAAAGAGAAGAGGCATGAATTGGACCTTTTATTAATTAATTCAAAGTTGCAACTCAAAAGACAAACCGGAAAATGACCACAACCGGAACAGTAAACAGGGACTCGACGACTCAACGGAACCACAAATCTGCCTAGAAACCTCAGCCTACTACCTTAGCTGATTTCAACACCCCGATTTTGATACTGCTCGGCAGAAACATATTTCAACTTTGTTTTTTTTCCAACTAAAACTAAAAAGTTTCGACGAATATTGCCGATTTTCTGTTCGTTCAACGTCGATGGTGTGACTCCGATGATACAAAGACAGTAGAGGGGGAAGAAGGTAAAGAAGCAACAACTAGGTGCAACAACAACAGTCATGGCCGTCGTCGGTCATCACCTCCGGCGGCGACAAAACAAAATGGAGGAAAAGGGGTGGTTGCTGGTTTCAATGGTGGTCGATTGAGTAAGGCTCTCATTCTGTCATGGCTTCCGTAACTATTTTCTTGAAGAAGAATAAGGAATCCTTTTGTATGGTGCGACGTGGGGATCTTTCCGTAGGGGGTGCCGCTGTTGGCTTCAGGAGATGGGGTATTGGATTCTTGGGGAAGGATGGCCGTTGGTCTTGTGCTCCAAGGGTTGAGGCTGCTGGTAGGTTAGAGTCTTTTTTTCCCAGGGATGGTAGCTGTGGGAGAGATCATGGTGGGGTGACTGCCAACCAGGGTGAGATTCGGCGGCAGCAACGATGATTTTCAGAGGAGCCGACAGATGGATCATTTTTTTGAAGGGGTCCTCTCTAGGTTTTGTTTGGGGTCTTTGGGTGTGTGAAAGAGGTTATATTTGGTGTGGGAAAGTAATGTGGACCATTGGATGAGAAGGTATGAATGGTTGGGATTAAAAGGGGTGTTGGGGCGGGTTTGATGACTATTAGGGCAGGTGAGACGAGTAAGAGAGTGTGGAGATTGGGCTGCTCAGATTTGGGCCTCTTTAGCACTCGAATTGGGCTCCACATTCTCTTGAATTAACTAACAATTGAGCTTCTTAAAAAAACTGGATTTCATTAGCTAAAAGCCTAGGCGTTCCTTATTTAAAACATTCATAAAATGTAAGACTTCTCCAAATTAATTAAAAAAAAAAAAAAAAAAAATTTAACTATTAAAAGTGAAACTATTTTTGATATTTTCACAAGATTATGCTAAAATAAGAATAGAGAAAAATATGTTAAAGTCATGGTAAAATTGAAATAATATTACTATAAAAATATTAATAACCTACCAAGAGAAATAAGATAAAGCATGAAACTATTTTTGTATTTTTAATTTTTGTGCTTAAAATAAAGTAAAAGAGTCAAAACTAGTTAAAAAATGATATTAGTCCTAAACTAAATATTAAAACACTAATATGTGTAAAATCCCGAGGAGGGTAAAAAATTACATGTCTACAGCTGCCCCTCTTTGACTGAAACACGAAGAGTTTTCAGACAAAGAACGACGAGACATGTTTTTTGACCCGGCCCTTATTTAGAGAGACCTAAAACTAAAAGAAAGGAGAATGTGATCGAGCCCTGGTATCTGAGCTGCCTACATATCCTTGACTATAAAGGAATCATGTCACGTGTAGTTCAAAAGTAGGAAGAATGACGGAGGAGGATACCGAGGTGGAGTGTCGAGTGAAGTGCCGTCGAGGTTCCGGTCCGCGGTTCCTGTCATTACATCAAAATAAAACCAAATGAAAAATAAAAATTACAAGAAGAACTATAAAATCATATATACTCTTCTTCCTTGAATCTTCTACAGTCTTGTTGTGCATCTCGAACTATTGGCTCGCATTCTCGAGGTGAGCTTCTGCTACTTCTAACTTGAATTGACCCTATTCTTCAGGCGAGCTCCTGATGTTGATTTGAACTTAAATCCGAAATAAATTCTTAAATGACCTCCATTCTTCAGGTGGGAGCCTGCTACTGACTTAACACTCGAAATGAATTCCTTCGTTCTCCAGGTGGGCGCCTGATGACTCAACTTGAAATGAACTCCCTAGTTCTCCAGGTGAGCGCCTGATGCTGAAAATAAATTTCCTCGTTATCCAGGTGGGCGCCTGATGCTAAAAATAAATTCCCTACAATCCAGGTGGGCGCTTGATGCTGAAAATAAATTCCCTCGTTATCCAGGTGGGCGCCTAATGCTGAAAATAATTCCCTCGTTATCCAGATGGGCGCCTGGTGCTGAAAATAAATTCTCTCGTTATCCAGGTGGGCGCCTGGTGCTGAAAATAAATTCCCTCGTTATCCAGGTGGGGCGCCTGATGCTGAAAATAAATTCCCTCGTTATCCAGGTGGGGCGCCTGATGTTGAAAATAAATTCCCTCGTTATCCAGGTGGGCACTTGATGCTGAAAATAAATTCCCTCGTTATCCAGGTTGGCGCCTGGTGCTGAAAATAAATTCCCTCGTTATCCAGGTGGGCGCCTGGTGCTGAAAACAAATTCCCTCATTATCCAGGTGGGCGTCTGGTGCTGAAAATAACTTCCCTCGTTATCTAGGTGGGCACCTGGTGCTGAGAATAAATTCCCTCATTACCCAGGTGGGGCGCCTGATTCTGAAAATAAATTCCCTTGTTATCCAGGTGGGCGCCTGATGTTGAAAATAAATTCCCTCGTTATCCAGGTGGCGCCTGATGCTGAAAATAAATTCCCTCGTTATTCAGGTGGGCGCCTGATGCTGAAAATAAATTCCCTCATTATCCAGGTGGATGCCTGATGCTGAAAATAAATTCCTTCGTTGTCCAGGTGGGAGCCTAATGCTGAAAATAATTCTCTCGTTGTCCAGGTGGGCGCCTGATGCTGAAAATAAATTCCCTCGCTGTCCATGTGGGCGCCTGATGCTGAAAATAAATTCCCTCGTTGTCCATGTGGGCGCCTGATGCTGAAAATAAATTCCCTCGTTATCCAGGTTGGCGCCTGATGCTGAAAATAAATTCCCTCGTTATCCAGGTGGGCGCCTGATGCTGAAAATAAATTCCCTCGTTATCCAGGTAGGCGCGTGGTGCTGAAAATAAATTCCCTCGTGGTCCAGGTGGGCGCCTGATGCTGAAAATAAATTCCCTTGTTATCCAGGTAGGCGCGTGGTGCTGAAAATAAATTCCCTCGTGGTCCAGGTGGGCGCCTGATGCTGAAAATAAATTCCCTCGTTATCCAGGTGGGCGCCTGAAACATGCTTTCCTCATGGTGTATTCCTTCATAGCGAAGCAAATTTCTTGCCCCTGTTTCATTCAAAGAAAATTTCGTCAGTTTAAAATGTGGTGGTTAGTTTGTTGCATCCTTGCTGAAAGTATCTACTTCTGCCGCTACCATGCTTCATTCTTATTGGCTGCTTCGGCTAACAAAGAATTGTTTGACCCTTTGACCGAACCGTGATCATAGGAACCCTCTGGATCTGAATCCGTTACACTCAACTTTTTATATTGCCTCTTTATTCAGACAATTGTTGAACCTCTATATTTCCTCGAACTTCCGAATCACCCTATCACCCGAACTTCAGTTATCACCTTATTAGTTATTCTGAATCATGTTACCTGTGATGGGCTTTGGCCGAACTTCATCTTGCGCAATCAAAAAGCTAGTAACATGATTTGAAATCCTTTCTTGCTTTGCTTAACAAAGACTCACTTGATATGGACTCAGAAAAATAAATGAAAAAACGAAGCGAAGTGACTTCATAAATTAGGAGTAAAGAAAAAAAACTTTGAACAAAGATGTTTTGAGATGAGACTAATCTGAGTGAAGCGGCTAGCCCCAATGATCATGACATGCATTTCAGATTGATCAGCCTAATCCATCCAACCAATCATATTTTAGCTCATGCCACGTCTTCATACCTCACAACTGAGACTTCCACAATCCAATCTCTCTATAAAGTCATGAACCTCACTCGGCTTGTGGTGCCCCGAAGGGTTTTCACCAGCAACCTCTCTCATTTGTTCATCTCTCAGCTCACTATCGCCTTACGATGCTTGTGAGGGTTTTCACCAATAAGACTCTCTCCTTTTGAATTTTCTCAACTCACCATCACCCCTACGGTGCCCGTAAGGATTTTCACCAATAAGACTCTCTCATTTTAAATTTTCCTCACCTTACCATCGCCCTACGGTGTCCGCGAGGGTTTTCACCGATAAGACTCTCTCATTTTATCCATCTTCCTTGTGTCCATGATCAAAGTGTTGCCTCCTATCTTTCTTGACTTGGCATTCTCGCAGATTGATCGGAAGGTCTTTCTTTGGACTGTAATGTAGTCTTTTGGACAGGGTCAGAAAGAAAAAGTGGCATAGAGGCTCAAAATAATTTTAAAAGAAAGGGGTTCAAATTTTACAACTTTTGAAATCAGATCTTTTGCGAAACTAAAACTTCTGCCCCAATTTCACTGAACCTGGTGAAAGACTATACAACAAAAATCATCCGACAAGGCATACCAAACTATACATAAGTCGACACCTGTCTATGAGCCTCTAAAGGAGCATAAATAATGCAACATAGCCGGAACATGGCCCCGACATACCCATAATATCTATAACAAAAATGCATACCAAGACCACGACAAGTTCGGAGAATGGATCTCGCCTATAACCGCTGAACTGGAAAGCCTACTGTGGTGGGGGAGCTGCGTCTACCTGTCTATCAGGACCTGCAACACGGCATGCAGCGTCCACAAATAAAAAGGACGTCAGTACGAATAAAGTACTGAGTATGTAAGGCAGGAAAGCATAAGTAAGAACAGTAATGTAAACGGGGATAAAAAATATACAACCTGTAACATCTGGGTACCTCTGAGGGCTACTGACATGAAATGCGTGATACATACATATATATACATAAACCTTTAAAACATCCGCCTCTGTGGGCATCATCATCATCATATCGTACCCGGCCGTAATAGGCTCAGTAAAACGTACCCGGCCGCGTGAAGCTCGGTAAACCCAACTGATCAGTGATTGCACAATAGGTGCCATACCCGACCGACTATAGCGCGACTCGGTAGAGTAATATATATAATGCATGTAGAACTCATTGGAATCATATTCTGAACCTTTCGGAGTGACGTAAGGTCGATATTCTCCGTACACGTTATTAGGATTAACTCTTCATCAAGAATCTTGTAAGAACCAGAAAGTACCAACAAAATTGATATCATAAGAATAAGAGAAGTAACCTCAACATCAATTGTTCCATAAGAAGGGAAACAATGTAAGTACTGCTAGCTTCTAACAGTAGAGTATCTTTGGAAGCTCGTTCATTTCATTATGTACAATCAAAGTCGTGCAAAAGAAGGAAAGGGATAGCCTCACATACCTTGTATATACTTCCCTAATATCAAGGTGTGCAATTGTCACAACTCCTGAGTCTACAATAAGAGAAACGACACTATCGTTATCCTTTAAGCGTCATAACTATTATGTATCGACCACAACCTATTTTATGATGAAATGGACAACGCCTCCCCTATATATATGACTTCACACAAGTCAAAACAATCACCAAACATCCCAAACAACATCAATAATAATCATATTGAGCCTCCCAAAACAGTCCACACACAACCTAATCACTTCATACATAAGACGACCACCGTAGTCGTGTCAAACGATCTGGAAATGTTACGACGAACGACCAAAACATAATCCTAAATCTATATGGTGTTTCTCCACACCCTTCCTCCTCCAAAACTCCACAAAATAGTAGTACAACACGCAGCCCAACAATAATACAAAATAGTCCGCTACAAGCGAATAACTCAAACTCACGGCTTTCGATCACCATCCCGTGAGTTCTTACAAGTATACAACGAATTACCATGAACTTACAGCAGGAAAAATGGATGAAATAGAGAAGTAAACATACCTTACTTGTTGGATAACTCAGCCCTTATCTTGGTTCTTCAAACTCTAGGTTTTACCCTCAATTAGAACTTGAAAGAGAGGGAAACTCGATTAGGGCTTGTGGGTAATTTTTGGGAGGAAGTTTGCAGGGGTTTAGGTCTGGTTATTGGTGATATATAATGAGGGTTATATTGAAGGAGATAAACCTTTAAATGGTCTCTTTGGCCGACCCGAAATTGCCTATTTTTGGGCTATCATTTAACCAAGTAGGTGACATACCTACTTGTAACCTAGCAGCTTGTGCAGTCTCGCAAAAATTCCTATATCTCTCTACTCTGATGTCGTATTGATAAATGGTTTAATGAGTTGTAAAATAGAATCATAGATATTTAATTTGGTGGGTAGATCTCCCCGTAATTTCAAGGATTTGGAGAAAAGCTTAATAATATTTGACCTAAAGTTTAAGTAAAACTATGAACCTAAGTTGCGACAACTCTTGTCGACTTTTATTTCATAACTCGTTTGACTTCACTATGATGCGGATATTATATGATTCAAATAACTTAAAATACGACCTCTTGAGGATATTAAGCACCCCAAGGTTTACCCAAGAATACGAGTTACAACATCTTGATTCGTTTAACTTCTAATACTTGTTAATCACCCTTATACACTCTTGTATCATTTAAGATCAATAGGATTAACTTCTTATCATTTCAAAGATAATATCTTCTTAGATTTACGTCGAATAACTTATGGCATGAACCAACGTACGTGAATATGGGTTGTAACAATCAGGTCGAACGTAATTCAAACAATAATTCGTTTTGTTTTTCCTATTTTGTCTTTCCTTTTCTCTTTTTTTTTTCCTTTTCTCTTTTTCTGTTTTTTTTTATTTTCTCTTTTCTTTTTTCTCTTTTTTTCCTTTTTCTTTTTCTATATTTTTTTATTTTCTAACTATACTTCGGATTCTAAAAGAGGGGTATGAAAGAGAACAAATTAAGGCTCAAAAGGGGATGCAAAAGATAAAAGTATTTGGGGTAGCGGAATAAAATTCCTTCGTCATAACTTTAAAGGTGCCAAGTACAAACATGCAATTGCAAATAAGCAGAAGGACCATGCACAATGTCTCTTGATGGCATCAACATAAACACAACGTGCCGATGGGCAATACTTTTATCCCAATGAATAACCCTCTCCAGTTCGAAACAGACTTGACCCAACCTTATCTTGATGTGGAAGGATGTATTTCAACACTGAAGGTCTACCTCAAACTGTTTGAAAGACATTTCTTTGTTGTATGCTCTTATCAACCTCTTGATTTCCCATACTAATTGCCTCAATTCAAGCTTCAGGTTATCTCAGCATGCGTGAATCTTTACTCGTTTCCTCAAATGCATCTTTTATCATATTCAAAACTATGTTTTATTATTCCATGATTAGACTGGCTTTTAAGATCTGGCTAAAAACTCCGCATGCATGTCATGTCACTAGATCTGGCCTGAAAAGAACTATATACAAGAAAAGAACTGAACGAAAACTACAAATAACAGAAAAACAATATCTCATTTGACCAAAGGAAGGAAGGGTTTGAACATTAGAAATAAAATCCATATTAAAGCCCTAAAACAACCCTAGATGACAGACTTAGAGACGCAAAACTAACTAACAAGACTCCTAGAGATAGGCAAAAACAGATAGAAGAGTTTGGATCACCAGAACAAACAAGATAAAATTTGGGCTACAACCTTGAAATAACAAGAAAGCAGAAAAGATGTCAAAATGAACTGCCAAGACTCCTTCCCGATGAGAAAATGAGGTGCTTTATAATTACCATACTCGAGATCTTAGCCACTAAGTTGCACATCAAAATTACTGGGACCTTCACCAACTTTAATCACATTGTCTTCACCATGTGGCTCATTGACCCCTTTGAACAACCATTCCTCAGCCCTGACTGTTGAATAAGCGACAGGCCTCCTAAGAGATCTTGCCCAAATGACTCACCAAAGGACTTGAAAGAGCTTGCACGTTCGCTTTCATTGCAAACCATCCCAACAATTTGTGCGTAGTCATGTACTTGTAAAGGGTTATGTGTGACACCTGGGGCATTACTACCTTGGACCACAATTATCCCTTCTTGAATCATTCTTTCTATCTCCCTTTTCAAGTCACGACAATCTTCAATGCTATGACCTTGGACATTAGAGTGGTACATGCACCATACAGTAGGATAAAAAACTTTTGCATATGGATCTGGAGTATAGACGAGGAGTGGCTCAATCAAACCAAAATGTTTCAACCTTTCAAACAAGTTTGTGTAGGATTTCCGGATTGGTGTGAAATTATCTTTCTGTCTTTGTTTCCATCCATGCCTATGTTTTTTAGGTTTATAGGGTGCATGAAAATGTTGTGAAGGCACGCAAGAATTTTGGGATGCTGGCGCTCGCCCTAGGGAGTGACCTAGTGGTTGGACAGATGGCCGGACGTTATTCAGAGGATAATACTGGGGTGTATTATGTGGAGCTCAGTGATATTCATGGAGTCAGTATTGAAGCTCAAAGCATTTATTAGGGATGCCCACTGGATCCGGTCGTTGGCGTGGCTCGGCAACATCGTTTCTGTCAATCGGGGACTGACCCGAGCAACTTGTTCGTTCCATCTGAATAAAAACTCCCTAAAACTTTCCTTGGGTTTCTTTTCCATCTGAGAGAGGGAGGATTAGTCTGGGATAATGTCTACATTATACTGATAGTGCCGAACAAAATCTTGATCCATGTCACCCCATGCACGCCACTTAAGGACATCTTGACGAGTATACCACTCCAAGGCTTCCCCACTCAAACTCTCACTGAAATATGCCATCAACAACTCATCTTTTCCACAAATACTTCTCATTTCGCTGCAATAACCCCTTAGAGGGGCTACTGGATCTCCACGTCCATTATATAAGTTAAACTTTGGCATCTTAAACCCAGCAGGCAGTTGGACGCCAGGGAACAAGCACAAGTCTTTGTAAGACATGCTCATCTGGCTTCCTATCCTTGCATGTTTCTTAATAACCGCTCTAAGATTTTCACCTTCCTGGATCTCTCATCTTTCTCCACTGTCTTAGCAGGCTTTTCGATTTTACCGGGAGGCTCAAAATGAGGAGCGTAAGAGTATGGGTCCGAGACCTTGAAAGTTGCTAGAGCATAGTGTTGGGAATCGAGGAATTTGAACACAGTCTCGCTAGAGGATCGAGGAAGAGTAGTTGGTGGATGAGCTACAAAAACATGAGTGGTCAAAGGAGCGGGATATGAGATGATTTTGGTGGGTGGAGTGTGAAAAAGTTTTGGGAAGATATCAACAGCAATGGGAATCTGGATTTGTGATAGTGTCAGAATGGTGACGAGGGTTTCAGTGTGGTTAGTGAAAAATAAAGGTGGAGGACGCCCACTAATCCAGGCTTGGTATATTTTGGTCATCTGTCCTTTCAACCTCAAGACCTCTTCTTTCAATTCAGATTTTGATTCAACAATCTCCTTAGACGGATCAACAACACCCGTGTCCAAGTCTCTTCTAGCCATGGCTAACTTGCTCTTGACCTTGTATTGTACGGATGACTCACTAGAATACCACAAACTAACCACCTCATGTTATAATAACAGTGAAAGTTTCAAAGAGGAGCACAACAAAGCCAACAAGTTAGCGTTAGGGCATTTATCCGATAGAAATATCACATTGCGTGCAATGCACCTAGCAACAATTAATGGTTCTAGAATTACTTCGAGGGTCACAAGGTCATTTGTCATCATCCCAATTTTGTTCATTTCAGTCTTCTCTTTTCTTTCATTTCTAGCACTTCTTGGCTTGCTCATTTTCCTTCCTCTCTTTTCTTTCTAATTATCACTATTTTCTTTATCTCACCCCTCACGTCCCACAACTTCATTCTTTTTTTTTAATGATTCAATCGAACCCTTTGTAGGTTTTCTACGTATCATGTTCCACATGAATCATACCAAGCGTAGTTCCGGAAAAGTAATGAACAAAAAAAAACTAAAAAACAAAAATCTTTTAGGATTTTCCATTTACATAAATACAAAACAGGAAATACGGTAACAAAAGCTCAACAAACTTAACTTAACTGCGACAGACTCTAAAACCATCTAAAAGACTCAATACTACTGGACATGACTAGAAAGTAAAATACAACATAAAAAAGAGACTCAAAACATAAAAGGAAAAAAAATCTCATTAAGCAGCTCTTGGATGCAGCGGTCTTGACTGGATGGTCCTGGGCATCTGTCATGCTCAAGCTCCGATAAGTAGGTCCACACTTGTATGAGAAAACTAAGACCAAATAGAGTTAAAGACTTAAAACACTATGTGAGACCATAACCTTTCCAATTAGACACATGCAGGGCACGATTGAGGCTATTTTATGCAAAACGGCCTATGTGGCCGACATGAGGCTAGAAATGCAGACTCAATTTGGACGACCTCTAAAGTATGGGAATACCTCACTGAGGCCTATAAACTCTCAAGAATCGAGGTCCCTAATTTGCCTTGCAAAAATGACCCCATTTTGCAGAAATGGCTTATGTGGCTGAAAAATGACTAAACATGCAAATTGAACAGGAATGGACCTCAAATTGAGAGGATACCTTGTTGTGGACTTAGGACTCTAAGACATGGGTCACTGAACCACTTTTGCAAAAATGACCTCATTTTGCAACAATGGTCGATGTGGCCAAAAATGGCTAGACATGCAAAATTAGGCTACGACCCTCGAAGCCAAAAACTTAAGACTCACTAAGAAGACCGGACCCTATGTGGGCTGCCTACGTATCCCGTCACGAAAGACAAGAATCAGGTATGCGTAGTTCAGGAAGATTGGATACGGGCGAGAATTAAACAACTGATTTGGAGAAAACATATTTTGTCATTTTTTCTTTCTTTTTTTTTTGTGAAAAATGATGAGAAAGCGCAAAATCTTTTTGGATTTTCATTTTTTCCAGTCTTTTTATTGAAAAAAATAAAAATAAAAAAATTTGTGAAAGAAAAATATAATTGGTTCCTACTTGATTCCTTTTCACACTTAACCCTCGTTTCTTTATTATTTATTCTCAACCATCATTGGTCCGCCAAATGACCCCTTTTACCCTTGAAGAATGCAACATGTAGCACATAAAATGCATCAAGATGGTCTTTTTATTTGGGTGCACTTGTCCTAGTCGGAACCAACCCCTGTGTTGAGTCCCCTAAGCCAAATGCACGTGATGCAAATAATCGTTCCTACTAGGGATCCGACATGAGATTTTGTTATTCTATGTTTAAACCTGGGGTTGTGCTCTAGACCTGGCTTACCCGAGCGGACAACTTGAGCCGAGGTGGGGGCAACGTACCGGGAGCACGAAAGTCTACCCGGCCTTGTTGCTGATCCATCCTCGTTCTTATTTGGTACAACCTCTAACAGAAAAGCGGGCCACGCGAACGTGTGCACCATTTTTTTAGAAGACTCAAAAGGAAGGCGTAAGAAGGCAGTCTAAATACAGTTCAAATAATATCAAAGCGGTAAATAAGTAGCAATTAGCACATTAGGCCCACAAAATACAGTAATATCACAATTATAGATCCAGATACAAATCACATAAAAAAGCTCGAATTCATGAACCCTAAACTAGAGATTCTGGGTTAAGTCTCCAGCAGAGTCGCCAGAGCTGTCACACCTCCTTTTTTCCGAAAGGGATAAAGGGAGTTTTCCAATTAAAGTGACAATAATAGAAATAGGATTAATTATTTATTCAGAGTCGCCACTTGGGATAATTTATGATGACCTTTACAAATGATTAGACTCCCTTTATATAGTATGGGAGTCCTACTTATTGTAAAATACTAAATACAGTAAAAAAAATCCCATGATTGGCTAATTAATCGTTCTCATCTTGATACGTGCCGAGATTTCTATCGTAATTCTTGCTCGCTTACAGATATTTCGGCTTACCGTTGTTTGACTAGGTAAACTTCATCGGTCTTGCTCGATCTTCGTTCTGCTTAGTCTCGATCTTGGCTGATCTCGACTGTGGTCGGTCTCTGAATTACGATCTCAACAATCTAACTCCGCACTGAGGCTCCATATAACACAAGGCCGAACCATGGCCTATCATGATCCAACCTCGATTAGTCATAAGAACGACATGCTCGTTCTGACCGTACACAATACTTACCTAGACGGGAGGGCCCTCATGGCCTAGGTTGGTGACCTCTTTTACACTTTGGAGGGGTGCCCGTCTAAGGTCTGCCCAAGTGGCAGAACCTACGTCACAATTTTTGGTAGTATGAGTCTGTGTTTGCGCTGCCCCTGCCTAATCTCAAGCCCAATATCTTTTGTGTCCCAACTAACAGTTGATTCAGCCCATATTCTATCAACAAATTATAGCTTACTTAGAATGTGTTTGGTATGAAAGAAATTTTCCAATGAAAATATGTTTTTGATAAAGAGTGATTTTTTTTACTTGTTTTCGGTGTTTGCTTAGGTAGCGAAAAATATTCTTGAAAAGTATATGATTTCGGCGAACACTACATGCAATGAAATGGTAAAGTCAGAGAAGGGTGGTAGGGGTTTAGGGGCCGAAGTGGCGGTGGAGGTGTTACGGGGATTGGGGGAGGGGAGTGAGGGTGAGGGTGAGGGTGAGGGTGAGGGTGGGGTGGAGAATAGAGTGATCAAGGAAGGTTAGAAAAAAGTTTTGGAAAATATATTTTATCCGTTTGGTAGGAAAGTCATTTTCCTCCTATTGGAGAAAAATAAGTTCATGAAAAAAAAATCAAAATATTTAAGCCAACCAAACATGAAAATACTGAAAATATATTTCTTCATACTAGACACACCCTAGTGTTCCGAATTCGGCCTAATCTATTTGTGGAAGTTTTGTCCATAATTCACTTGCCAAGTTAGAAGAAGACGCTTAAAATAACAAAACAACAAAGTACATTTTAAGAAATAATGAATAAATTACAAATGGAGATAAAGTTTTAGTAAATGTATATTACTATTCTGATATAGTTAATACTTAGCAATCACTCAAATGTTACTATGATTAAAAGAAACATATGCATATTAGCCATCAAAAACTAAGTCCAAAAAGTATATTTGTCAATTTCTCAACAAGAACTAAATATTGAAATGATTAAATTATCACTTAAAATTTATTATCCTTCCTAGAGCATCACAATCCCTTTTTTGTTTTTTAATTTAATAAAAGCATAGCAAGTGAGCAATCTAGAAGTTTGTTTTTTGATTTATTCGAAGAATCTATCAAAAACAAGTTTTCAATCTCAACCTTGCATAAGAAATAATAATAACGATAATGATAATAACAACCATAATAAAATGAATCTCAAGTCGATAATATTGAATATATAGGTTTAACCAAATTTAACAACCTAAATGAACCTACGCATACCATAACTATTTGCCTCTTTTAACCCAAATAAAACTTTAGTCATGTTTAGACGTTTGGCTTAGAATATGGTTCGTTAATCAGATTATTTGAATGTGCACGCAGACGTGAAGTATCAAAGGTTTCGTACCACCATATTGTCTGTCTATTATCATTGCTTTGAGCAATGCATGTTTAGTGGAACTTTATCAAGCAAGTCGTTAAATCTAAAGTATATTGCACTATAGATTTCGTCATGATATATAGACAAGTCATATGACATCTCTATAGAATACAAAGAGTAGCAGTTGACATAGGAGGGGAAGGACAAGAATCATGACTAATTCAGTGCTACCACTTATATATAGTACATGATTGTGTTCTCCTTCCATATCAAAACACATAATCGATCCACATTATACTTTTGTCACTCACACCTTTGGCAATAATTCAGCAACTATTACGCTAGAATATGATGGCTTAATTAATCTTATGATAGAAATTAGAGGGTATAAGGCTTCTCATTTCATTAAACTACATGACACGTACAACATTTTGCGATAACTAAAACAATTCTTACCATCGTATGTGGAGTGACGTGTTGATCATGGGAATCTGTTTTAATCAATTTTCAATAAGGGAAAATTGTCCCAAGCTTTCATAATTTCTCCTATCACCCACCAATTATCTGTGTTAGTACGTGTGCAAATTTTTGTGCATTTTATTCCTTAAAATATAATTTAACTTGCTTTCATACTGAAATTTCAAGCTAATTAGTTTATCTTTCCATAATTAGGAAAAATGTTACAAAAAACATGGGGCACTACACTACTCCTATTTCCATAATGTTATAGAAATGTATTCAACTTCATCTTAAATTTGTTTTAATACTTAAGACCTCATGCGTTTAAGAGTTAGCCATTTGTGACTTATCTTCTTGAATTGCATAAAGCTTAACCCTCTTCACTTATTTTCAGTTGTTGGATTTTTTATTTCTATAATGTCCCTCTCCAGTTTTGTTTCTAAAGCCTTGAATCATGCATAGAACGAGACACACACACACACACACTCTCCCCCCTCCCTCCCACCTCTACTCCAGTAAATTCACTCACTTCACACTGCTCTAATAATACCCGCAAATCAAATTAACTTGCTATAATTAAGTGATTTAATAAAGTTATAATATATATTAATTAACTATGGTTAAGTGCTAATAGCTTATATAATAATATATATCACGCATCTATATATTAGTTTTGTGTAAATATATGGTGCAGTTAAATACTCTAACGTGTATTATGGATTTAACAAAATGAGATTTACATCTGACGTATCACTGGTGTTATGAAAAGACAATTTTTTGTGTAACAATATGGAGTATATGATTTTTGTATAACTGAAGAACTAATTCTGAAGTCATATTGTAAAATAGATTCTTAATAAATTCAAGTTCCCCGGGCATTCCACCACGTACATGATGATTTGTCTATTTTCAATAGTCCATGTTGTTATGTGTATTTAACTTAGTACCCCATGTGTGATAGCAGTCATGTGAAGTTGTTAATATAGATTTGTAAATACTGATAATAAAATCAGTATTTGTAAATACAGAAATAATGGTTGCGGCCCAAACGGAGCCTAATAAATTAATATTTAATCTAACGTGCTTAAATATTAATTCTAGTCAAGTTGCAGTTCTTAAACTGATTGATAAAAATAGTAAATAAAGGATAAATCCAAAATATCTTAATACTGACACTCTAACAAGTCATGAGTGTAACGACTCGATCGGTCGTTTTAAGCTCTAGCGCGTTGTTCGGCGGTTTGAGGCCTTGGGTAGTTTCACTTCAGGTATTACGACTTGTGCATAAGGTTGTATTGTGGGCCGGTTCAGGCCCGTGCCGACCCAAGCCCGCCAGCCCATATGGGTTGTGGGCTAAACAAGCCGGCCTATTTGGGCCCGAGCCCAGGCGGTTCAAAAAGCCTTAGTGTTGAGCCCACGAGCTCGGGACCGTTTGGCCCGGGACCGACTTCCATAAGTGGGCCGGTTCAACCGGGCCAATCGGGCCCAACGACTACTTTTTTTAAAAAATAAAAAAAATTCTGAAAAGTGGCCAACGGTTGGATATTTAAAAAATAGCCGTTGGCCTGCCAAATTAGCCGTTTGGCACTTTCAAAAATAGCCATTTGCCCCCCAAACTTTGCTTTAACCCCAATTTTTTTATAATTACACTTTTTTCCTATTCTCAACTATAAATACCCCCTTATTCTTTTATTTTTCTCACAAAATCATCAATCTCTCTCAATCTCTCTCTAATTTTATTCTATATTTGCTTACTTTATTATTGCAATTTGTGAAAAATTGTCAAGTTGGTGAATTGAAGTATTCAAGTCTTCAACGATATACAATTTTCAAGAAGTTGTTCGTCAATTCGGTAAACTCGTTCCAACTTTTAATTTTTAATATTATAGTTTTGTTTGTTTTAGTTTGTATAATTATAATTAATGAACTTGCTATAGATTCAATGAGAAAAAAGTTTTAAAAATATTTTTTCCCTATCTCCCCTATTTATGGTGTTGCTGCCTTGTTAAATCCTACTATGAAATTAGGAGGTCCTCACTTTTGGTATACAAATATTTATAATGTTTTAGCACTTGAAGATGAGGAATTGTCTACTCGGAGGCCAAAGCCTCAATTAAAATAAATGCTCAAACTATTTATAATGCTTATCAACTTGCCTTAGATCATGCTAGACCAAATGTTCAAACTCCAACTTCTTCTAGTTCGCAATCAACTTAAAGAACTGCGGGGCTAAGAGCACTTAGTGCTTGGACGGGGTTCAAGGGTTCTCAAGGTTCCACGACTAGTGATAATTCACAACTAAATGAGCTTGAAGTTTATTTGTCGCAGGGACTTGAAGAAGTGAATCCCGCCAGCTCCTTAAATATTTTGGAATGGTGGAAAGACAAAGAAAAACACTTTCCGGTTCTTTCAAGTATGGCTCGAGACATTTTAACTATTCAAGCTTCAACAGTGGCATCAGAGAGCGCTTTCAGTCAAGCGAGACTTCAAATCGGTGATCATAGAGCGTCTATGAGGGAGAGCTTGGAAAAATCAGTACTTTTCAGAGATTGGGTCCGTTCGGAACGAAGAAACTTTGGACTTGATGAATCACAACCAGAGATAGACGAAACTTACGAAGAAATGCTAGCTGAACTTGCGGAGGATGCTGCTTCGCCCGGAAGCGGTGATGAACAAGCTTCTTTTCCGCCACCACCAACGGAAATTCCTCCGAACCTTGAAGGATTTATGAAATTTGTAAGAGATACAATGTAGACTAATATGTAACTTGTATTTTGGCACATCTTCATTAGTTTTTTTTCCCTTTTAATGGTGGTATTAGCACCTTGTTGTGCTCATTCCATTGAGGGAGGAAGACTAAGAAAGATATTGCCATTTTTTGTTAATGTCATAATAATAAAAATTATAACGCATTCCCTTGAATGACTCTTTACAATTTTTTGTGTTTAAAGTTGAATTATAAGATTTAAGTCACAATTATATAATATAATTTACAAGAAATTGCCTTAGATAAAAAAAATTTCAAAAAAAATAGCCCGACCCACTTGGGCCCGGTTACACCCATTAGGCCCGCTTGAGCCCGGGACCGGTTGGGACCGGCCCGCTTGAGCCCGAGACCGTTTGTCCTGGCCCACATGGCCCATTTAGGCCCGGCCCCGACCGGGATTACAACCTTACTTGTGCATGAGGTCGGAATTGATTTGAAAAGAAAATTCTCATTTCGGAAGCTTTAAGTTGGAAGAGTTGATTAAGGTCTGACTTTTGAGTAAACGACCTTGGAGTCAGGATTTAAAGGCTCCAATAGGTTCATATGATGATTGTGGACTTGGGTGTATGCCCGGATCGGGTTTTGGATGACCCGGGAGCGTTACGATGCTTATTATGGAAAGTTGGCATTTTGGAAGAATTTCATGAATTTTGGTTGAAGTGTATTTTAATGTTATCAGTGTCCGTTTGAGATTTTGAACATGGGATTAGTTCCGTATGGTAATTTTGGACTTGTGAGTGTGTCCGAATATTTATTTGAAAGTTGTAGACATGTAATTTTTGACCCAATATCGTTATTTTAACTAGTTTTAAACTCTTTTACTTAATTTTATCACAAAAATTAAAAAATACAAAAATAATTTCATTTCTTCTTTATTTAATTAAGGTATTAGGTATTTTTAATAGTTATTATTGTAGGAGTTAATATTTTTAATCTAGTTGAATTAAATGACCATTTTTTAAAGGTAAATTTGGCTAAATATTTAACCTAATTTTGAAGCCAAAAAAGACATAACGCACCTCCCCTCTTCTTTAATTAAAAACTTAGGTCTTCTACCCTCACGGGATAACACATACACACTCCCTCAATCGTTTATTTTTCTTCAACACCTCCCTTCCCTAACACCCTACAGAGAAAAAAATCCCTAGCCGTTTTTCATCATCTTCCCTACATCCTAAGAACCTTCATCTTCGCTGCCAAAAGAAGCTGCCACCGCCGGCCACATCTCAACACCACCACAAACGAGAATAGCCACCACACGACCTCCTCCTCGACGCCGGCCGGTGAGCTCGCTGGAAAACGAGCCTCACAATAGCTGCCGAAATCTAACGCATCTCCTCCATTTTAAGGCAGCGACGAATAAAAATCGGCGCCTGTTGAAACACCATTATTCATGTGTGCTTTACTTCTATGACGGATCCGACTGTTCTTTTGAAAAAAAAAAAACAATTTCCGGCCAGTTTCGAGGTTTTTCCGTTTGAGGTTCCGTCATCGGTTCGAGGTTTGCAACAGTAGCTCGTCTTGTCTGCCGCTTTGAAAATTTTCCTTCATTGTACACGTTGAAATTTGCAGTAGTAGAGATTCATGGGTTTAAACTACTCTCTCTCTGAAACTTGTTCCTCTTCAGGTATGTATGCAATACGTTGTTCTAATAGGGTTTATGGATCATTGTGTTTTTATCATGAATGTGTATGAATGCTTACTTTGCGTACGACTGTATTGTTCAACATCTTAGATGAATGCGAAAAAAATTTGTACCGTCTTATGTTTCGAGATAAAAATGGTATCGGATTTGGCCATCTTCCTCTGTGCATTTTCTGTTTTGTTTAGGTGCTGTTGAGCTAATAATTTTTATAACTTTCTGTTTTGTCAAAGTTTTCAAACACAGGATTCAATGTTTTACCTAAAGCTCACAAATAGGATTCAAATTTCTTTAATCCTTTTTCTTTTATATTCTTTCACATTGTGTGTTTAGTATTGTCAATACTTTAGTAAAGATTAATAGCCCGTTTGGCCAAGCTTCTAAAATCAGCTTATTTTGAGAAATGTTTTTCTCAAAAGTGAGAAGTAGTTTGTGTTTGGCTAATTAATTTGAAAAGCACTTTTAAGCAGTAATCAGTATTTGGCCAAGCTTTTGAAAACGGCTTCTAAGTGTATTTTTCTCAAAAGTGCTTCTCAGAAAAGTGCTTTAGGAGAGAAGCTACTTTTTTCTGCTTCTCCAAAACTGCTTCTGCTTCTCCTCAAAAACACTTTTTTTCCTTCCAAAAGCTTGTCCAAACACCTCAATTTTTGGCCAAAAGTGCTTTTGAAAAAAAAAAGCACTTTTAGCCCAAAAAAAAGCTTGACCAAACATGCTATAATTAATATTGTTTTGTGTAATCAACCTGTTAAGTTGTAAATAATTCGTAGTAGTTTGCTAACAATTTAAATAGGTGATTACAACTCCATATCTATAACTCTTAGCCTTATAATAATCTCCAACTAGTTTTAGGAAAATAGTTAACGAACATCGTAGCTTACTTTGGGCGCGATTAATAATAAATCATCGTGACCATGGGTATGGTTCCCGCGGCATGGTCACGGTACGTAAATCCCATTCGGGTGTGCATTTCATGCGACCCGACCATAACTTCTTAATAATAATAATAAACAATGAGCATGTAGTAAATCGCATGTGTATTTCATGTGGCGCGATTTGCAACATGCACCAAAACGACAAGTGTACGACATCGTGACTTGTTCCAGAAATAATTCCATAAATATTAAAAGCGGTTCAAAAGGTTAAAAATGCACAATAGGCTTAAAACATGTAAATAATTAGATAATTAGGCCAAATATTAATAGTTAAGTGACCGTGATAGAACCACGGAATTCAGGAGTGCCTAACACCTTCTCCCGGGTTAACAGATTTCTTACCCGGATTTCTGAGTTTCACGGACTGTAAAACAGAGTCAAACTTCCTCGATTCGGGATTTTAAACCGGTGACTTGGGACACCATAAATTATTTCAAGTGGCAACTCTGAATTTTAAATAAAATAATCTCGTTTCGATTGTCACTTAAATTGGAAAAAACTCCCGTATACCCTTTCGGGGGTAGTAAAAAGGAGGTGTGACAGCTCTGGCGACTCTGCTGGGGACAAGAACCTAGAATCTCTAGTTCAGGGTTTAGAATTCGAGCTTAGAATAGCTGTTATGATTGACTTTCATGATTGTCTGATTGTTTTACATGTTTGAGTCTAATGTGCTAAATGTTACTTTTTATTGCTTTGATATTATCCGAATTGTATATAAACTGCTATGAAATCCCTCTCTTCTATCTTCTGAGGAGTGCATGCTAGCGTGACTTCTTTCTGTTAGTGTCATATCCCAATTTAAAACGAGGTTCGGACAAGTTACAAAGTGGGATGATCTTTTGGTTACCGGTACGCTGCCCCCCTCCCCCCCGGCTCGAGTTGTCCGCTCGGGTAAGCCAGGTCTAGAATAATACACCCAGGTTTTAAACCTAGAATAACTCAGCCTCATGCCGGGTCCCTAGTAGGAATGCTTGTTTGTATCACGCGCATTTGACTTAGGGGACTCAACACAAGGGTTGGGTCCGTCTAGGACAGGTGCACCCAAATAAAAAAGACTATCTTGATGCATTTTATGTGCTAAATATTGCATTCTTCAAGGGTAAAAGGGGTTATTTGGCGGACCAATGATGGTTGAGGATAAATGAGAATGAGAAGAGGGTTAAGTGTGAAAATTAAGCAAGTAGGGCCAATTATATTTTTCTTTCGCAAATTTATTTATTTATTTTCTTTCAAGAAAAAGACCAAAAAAATGAAAATAAAAAATCAGAAGGCTGGTGAATGTCGATAAACTACAATGTCTTTACTTGAGAGTCAAGGTAGCAAGGAACTAGAAAAGGAAGAAATGGGATCAAATAAGTTGAAGAAGAAGCTGGGCAACCGAATGGATCAACAACCTTAAATCCTTTTGGAGGAAAGGTTGGTGATTGTTATTTTTACTAACGATGGTTTCTTTTTTGCATGTAACATTACTGTATCCATGCCTTATTTTGTGGTTAACTTTCCTTGGGTGGTATTAGCACAATGTGCTCAACCCCAGGAAGGAAGATCACAGATGAGCAAAAGCATGGAACCAAGAAGTCAGTTAAGCAGTACATGGGGCAACATAACTTGGCCTATTCTAAATCATATAATGGGGCATCATTCTTTGACATTTGGTCACAACTTCACACATCCCCATATCAAGCAAAGGATAGGCAGAATTCAACAGGGGATATATACTAACAATGCATCAAATGGAGAACATAAGAATAGCCTGCCCAGATATTTGCAGAATTGGTTTTCGAACAAGGAACCAAAGGGAGTAGTATGGAACATGGAAGTGCAGCTCAATCTGGCAAAAAAAAGATACATGGAGGCATGCAGATTTTAATAAAAAATATCAAAAAATCAACATAACAGAGAAAATCCAAAATGATACAGATCCAAATAGTCACCATGATCAAACCTTAAAGGGGGAGAACATGGTGAACAATTTTTTTACTAATGTTGTGTTCTTTTTTGCAGGAGACGCCATTGTAACTATGCCCTATCCTTTGAGGAATTTTCAGTTGGTGGTATTAGTACATGGTACTCATTCCACTGGAAAGGAATCAATGGTAGGCACAAGCATAGTCAGAAGGACTTGGGGGTGGATATTAGGTGATATTATAGAGGCCAAAGCCTTTGGGTGGAGGTCAGATTTTAACACCTATATCAAACACCAAATACGACAGCCTAGAGAACGTCATTGGCAATTACAAAAAATAAGTATCCATGAAGACAAATACAAGAGAGGAATGCACATCACTGTAGCAAGTGTATTTTATACAGCTTGTTATATTCATATTATCATGAAACAAATATTCTATGCAAGAGAAATGGAGAAGCTAATGTTGAGACATAATATGCACCATGCGAGGAAAGAATGCCCAGAAACACATATGCATAGCAGGAGTCAGTGGTATAAATTTGAAGAATATACATGGAGTCCGACAATCAACAATGAAGATCATCTATGTTTAGAGGGACATGTCACAGGCAACGACCATGTTCAAATCCTAAAGGAGGAGAGCATGGAGATAATTTTTTTTAATAACATAGTATTCTTTGTTGCAGGAATCAATACTGTGTGTATGAATTATCCATTGAAGAACCTTATGTTGGTGGTATTAGTATATTGTACTTAGTCCAGTGAAGGAAATTCATGGGTAAACATAAGCATAGTAATAGAGATAGGAAAGAACAATTATGGTACCAACATAATACACAACAAAGACTATTCAAACATATGGTGTTGGTATACATATATGGGAGCAGTACATGTGTTGAGATGCAAGCAATCATCCTCAACAACTCATGAATTGAACTGTGCGAGGATTTCAACAGAACACTCTGGGAATACACAAGACTCAATAAACAAAAATTATGGCATTGGACAAACATATTGGGCAGTAAATATTACTATCAACTGGACGGTGCTATGTGTGCAAAAACACTTAGATTATGAAGGTAAAATCTGCGACTGGGCGATCACTAGTCTGAAGTGCAAGCATCAGAAGTGCAATCATCGACTATATAATGGGATACATGAGCTTTACTTTGTTGGCTATGAAAGCAAACAACTAGTTTTTTTAATCAAATTTTAGACTTTAATTGTAATTATAGTAGTAGATCATGGTGTAATATCATTTTTGGGTATCTCATGCTCAAATTTGATCGTAGGATCTATGTATTAGTCATTTATTACCGTCTTACATTATGTAACACACCACACTACTTTGTTATTTTTATGTTCTTATAAATAAAAATTAGCCCTAGGCCCTGCCTAGTGGATTGCTTAAAAAAAAAAAGAAGAAGAAAGATTTTGCACGTTCTCATCATTTTTTTTCTTTTAAAAAAAATAAAAAAATAAAAAAATCCAAAAAGATTTTACATGTTTTCATCATTTTTCAGAAAATAAAGAGACAAAAAATGTGTTTTCTACAAATCAATTTTTTTAAAAATCCCCTCTCGTATCCAATCTTCCCGAACTACGCATACCTGATTCTCGTCTTTCGGGGCGGGATACGTAGGCAGCCCACATAGGGTCCGGTCTTCCTAGTGTGTCTTAGGTCCTTGGCTTTGCGGGGTCTTAGCCATATCTTGCATGTTAAGCCATTTTTGGCCACATCGACCATTCTTTCAAAATAGGGCTATTTTCGCAAAAGTGGTTCAATGACCCATGTCTTAGTATCTTGAGTCCACAACTAGGTGTCACATTACTTTAAGGCACGTCCTTGTTGAATGTGCATCTCTAGCTGTGTTTGGCCACATCGGTCATTTTTGCAAAATGGGTCACCTTTGCAACTTAATTTCTAGGGCCATTATTGTTGGGAGTTTGAAGTCATATAAGCCTTTGTGAGGAATATTTCCATGTCTTAGAGGTCAATCTTGTCGAGTTTACACTTTTAGCCGCCCTTGGCCACGTTAGGTTATTTTGCAAAATAACTCAATCATGTCTTGCATGTGTCCAATAGGAGGTGTTGTGGCGTCACATTATGTCTCGAGTCACTAACTCTATCTGGTCTTATTTTTCTCATACATGGGTGGATTTACTTACCAGAGCATGACAGATACCCCAGGACCATTCCAGTCAGGAACGTTGCATACATGAGTTGCTTGAGGAACTTTTATATTTTGAGTCTGTCTTTCATATTGTCTTTTAACTTTTATTCTTGTACAGTAGTATGGAGTTTGTCAGTCTAGTTAAGATTATCGAGTCTTTTGTTATAGTACTACCTGTTTTGTACTTAAAAAATCAAAAAAAAATTATAAATAAAAAATCCAAAAAGATTCTTGTTTGTTTAGTTTATTTTATCCATCACTTCACCAGAACTACGCTTAGTCTGATTCATGTGGGACAGGATACGTAGACAACCTACATAGGGTTCGATCAAATCATTCGGGAAAAAAAGAAAGAAAAAAAAAGATAGAAATAAAATAGTGATAATTAGAAAGAAAAGAGAGGGAGAAAAATGAGCAAACCAAGGAGTGCTAGAAAAGAAAGAAGAGAAAATTGAAATGAACAAAATTGGGATGATGTCAAATGACCTTGTGACCCTTGAAGTCATTTTAGAACCGTTAACTGTTGTTAGGTGCATTGCACACAACGTGATGTTTCTATATGATAAATGACCTAACTCTAACATGTTGGCTTTGTTTTGCTCCTCTTTGGTATTTCAATTGTTATTATAACAGGGGGTGGTTGGTTTGTGGCGAGTCATCCGTACAACACAAGGTCAAATAGCAAGGTAGTCATGACTGGCAATGAGTTGGACACATGTGTTGTTGATCCACCTAAGGGGATTGTTGAATCAGAATCTGAGTTGAAAGAAGAGGTCCTAAGGTTGAAAGGACAGATGACCAAAATATACCAAGCCTGGATTAGTGGGTGTCCCCCACTATTATTTCCCACTAACCACTCTGAAAGCCTTGTCACCATTCCGCCACTGTCACAAATCCAGATTCCTACTGGTGCTGATATCTCCCCACAACCTTTTCACACTCCACCTCCCAAAACCACCTCAAAGGAGTCAATGGGCCACTTGGTGAAGACAATGTGAATGACATTGGTGAAGGTCCTAGTAATTGTGATGTGCAACTTAGTGGCGAATATCTCGTTCTTAGTAATTAGAAAGCACCTCGTTTTCTCGTCGAGAAGGAGTCTTGCAGTTCATTTTGACATCTTTTCTACTATCTGGTTATTTCGGGGGTTGTAATCTAGATTCTATCTTGTTTGTTTTGGTGATTCAAACCTTTCTATACTCTTTTGCTTATCTCTAGGAGTCCTGCTAGTTAGTTTTGTGTCTCTAAGTCTGTCATCTAGGTTTGTTTTGGTGTTGTTCAAAATCTTCCGTCCTTTGGTCAAATGAAATTTTATATTTGTTATTGGCAGTCTTCGTTTAGTTCTTTTCTTGTATATAGTTCTTTTCAGGCCAGTTCTCGTGACATGACATGCATGCAGAATTTTTAGCTAGATCTTGAAAGCCAATCTTATCATGGAATAATAAAAAATATTTTTGAATATGATAAAAGATGCGTTTGAGGAAACAAACAAAGATTCACACATGTTGGGATAACCTGAAGCTCGAATTGAATGAAATTGAGGCGGTTAGTCTGGGAAATAAAGAGGTTAATGAGAGAATACAGCAATGGAATGTCTCTCAAACAGTTTGAGGTAGATCAATCAGTGTTGAAATACATTCTTTCACATCAAGCTGAAGCTAAAGGGAAGTTCGCCACAAACTGGCAGGGGTCGTTCATTGTGACAAGAGTGTTGCCCAATGGTGCTTTGTATTTAACAGATATAGAAGGCAAATGTGTATATTTGGCTATCAATTCTGATGCAGTCAAAAGATATTATGTATAATTTCTTTTGTTTAAATTGTGTTTGTTTATACTTGGCATGTTTTGAAGATTGGAATGACGAATGCATTTTATTCTGCTATCTAAACACTTTACCTTTTGTTATCCCTTTGAGCCTTATATATTTTCTTTCATACCCCTATTTTGGAATCAGTAGAAAAGTTCAGAAACACGGACATAAAAGGTAAATAAAGAAGGAAAAGAGGAAAGTATAAGAGAAAAAGAGAAAGAAAAGAATGAAAAAGAGTGAAAAAATAAGAAAAGAAAAGAAAAAAAAAAGAAAGAAGAGAAAAAGAGAAAAGTAACAACAACAAATCAATTCCTATGACATGAACTACGTTCGACCTGATTCCTTTTAAGGATATGTAGGCGGCCTCACGGTTCGGTCCCATACAAATAAAAATTCAAAAGCCCCCAGGCAAAGAAACAGAGGCAGAAGTTGTGGCTATATAAAAGATCTGATTTCAAAAGTTGTAATTGTGAACCCACTCAATTTGTTTTGAGCCTTTATCCTTTCTTTCTAACCCCATCCAAAAGCCCGCATTAAGGTCCAAAGGAAGACCTTCCGAGCAATATTTGAGAGTGCCAAGTCAAGCGAGACAGAGGCATGATTCACACCAGGGGCAACACTCCGTGCCGCACAAAGGAAAACAAATAAATGAGAGAGTCCTATTGGTGAAAACCCTCACGGGAACCCTAAGACGATGGAAAGATGAGAGAAGTCAAAATGAGAAAGTCTTATTGCTGAAAACCTTCACAGGCACCGTAAGGCGACAGTGAGTTGAGAGATGAACAAATGAGAGAGGTCTGTTGGTGAAAACCCTTCAGAGCACCGCAAACCGAACAAGGTCAGTGACTTGGCGAAGAGATTGGGTTATGGAGATCCCGGGCATAAGGTATGACAACTGAAAGTTGATTGGTTGAACAGGCTGAGCTGATTAATCCGAAATGCATGTCATGATCATTGGTGCCAGCCGCCTCACTCAGATAAGTCTCTTTTCCTTTTTCTCCCACAAATAGTCATCCTATTTTGAATTTTCTTCTTTATTCCTAATTCTCAAAGTCATTGCATTTCATCTTTTTTGGGTTTATTTCTCTAAGGCTTTACCAATGTCAGCCTTGTTTAAGTAAGTAATGAAGGATTCTAAAGCTTACTACCAACTTCCAAAATTGCACAAAGCAAAGTGCGGCCAAAACATACCAGAAATAGCACAATGCAAAAATGGAAAATAAGGTGTTAGTGAAAGTTCAAGTTGTCGAGTGGTTTGTGAATGTTGTGGAAGATGAAGAGGTTCATATGGGAAGGACAGAAATGTAAAACAGCGGTTTGAGTGCAGGTCATTCAGGTCTTTTAGGGTCCTGTGGTTGAGATTCAGTCAGAAAGTCAAACAAATTCTCGGCCAGTTCAAAGCAGGCAGTTAGAACAAAGCACGACAGCGGGAAGACCATTTTCAGCAAGAATGCCACAAACTAACCACCACATTTTTCAAACTGATAAAGTTTTCTTTGATTGAAACAGGGGCAGGAAATCTCGTTTGTTCCGGAGGAACCCTCCGTAAGGAAAACATGTACCGGACATGTTCGACCGTGAATTCTCAGGACCCGCCTGGGTAATGAGATTTAATTTGAAGTTCTCAAGACCCTCCTGGACAATGGGACTTAGTTAAAATTCAAAACACTCATGAGTAACAAGATCTAGCATAAGCTCTACTTTGAGGAAATATAATTGGCTTTAAAGTTTTCATTCTTAAGATGATATTCACTTTGAAATTTTTAGGACCCTCATGGATAATGGGATTTAGTTTAAATTCTTAGAGATTTTAGGTAACATGATTCGATTAACATTCACATGTGAGCCTATATACCAAACTGGGGCAGAAAAGTTTCTTTGTTGTAATCAGGCGCCCACCTGGAGAACAAGGGAATACAGTTTCAAGTTGTGGAAATCAGGCACCCACCTGGAGAACAAGGGAATACAATTCGAGTTTTGGAAATCAGGCGCCCACCTGGAGAACAAGGGAATATAATTCGAGTTTTGGCAGTCAAGCGTCCACCTGGAGAACAAGGGAATACAATCTAAGTTTTGGCAATCAGTCGCCCACTTGATAAATAAGGGAATACAGTTAAAGTTAATTCATTAGGCGCCCACCTGGAGAACGAGGGAATTCATTTCAAGTTAAGTCATCAGGCGCCCACCTAGAGAACGAGAGAATCTATTTCAAGTCTTTAGCATCATGAGCCCACCTGGAGAACAGGGTGAATTCAATTTTCAAGTTCAAGAGGCATCAGGAGACTGCCTGAAGAACAGGGTCAGTGTTCAGTTTTCAATTTTGAATCCAAGAGGCGTCAGGAGAATCCCGCCTGAAGAACACGGTCAACCTTCACTTTACAATTTCAAGTTAGAGAAGCATCAGGAGACCGCCTGAAGAACAAGGTCAACTTTCAATTTCCTAGTTCAAGAAGAATCAGGAGAGCCCGCCTGAAGAATATGGTCAACTTTTAATTTTCAAGTTCAAGAGGCATCAAGATCCCGCCTGAAGAACATGTTTACAATTTCAAGTTAGAGAGGCATCAGGAGAATCCCGCCTGAAGAACAGGGTCAACTTTCAATTTCCAAGTTCAAGAAGCATCAGAAGAATCCCGCCTGAAGAACAGGTTCAGTGTTCAGTTTTCAATTTCGAGTTCAAGAAGCATCAGTAGAATCCTGCCTGAAGAACAGGGTCAAGTTTCAGTTTCAAGTTTAAGTCAGAAGCAGCAGGGACCCGTCTGAAGAATAGGGTCAACCTCCAGTCTTTAAGTCAAATCAGAAGTTGCACGAGCCACCTGAAAGACAAGGTTTGCGAGCTCAAGTCTACTCCAAGTTCAATTTTATTTCAAGTACAGGAAGCAGGGTGCCCCCCTAAAGAATAAGGTCAACTTCCAGTTCTCTTCAAATTTAAGTCAGCAGGATTCCCACCTGAAGAACGAGGTGAATTTTCAGTTTCGTGTTGAAGGATCAAGTAGAAATTCAAGGAAGATTCGAGACAAGAAGTAAATAGGATCTTGTATTTTTCTTTATTTGTTGTAAATTTTCCTTTTATCTTTAATGTAACGGCAGAAACCGCGGACCAGAACCTCGACAGTACTTCATTCGACACTCCACCTCGATATCCTCCTCCGTCATTCTTCCTACTTTTGAACTACACGTGGCCTGATTCCTTTACAGCCAAGGATATGTAGGCAGCTCAGATACCAGGGCTCGGTCACATTCTATTTTCTTTTAGTTTTAATTCTTTCTAAATAAGGGTCGGGTCAAAAAACATGTCTAGTCGTTCTTTGTCTGAAAACTCTTCGTGTTTCCAGTCAAAGAGGGGCAACTGTAGATATGTAATTTTTGACCCTTCCCCAAATTTTATACATTTCAGCGTTTAAATATTTAGTTTAGGCCTAATATCATTATTTTAACTAGTTTTAAACTCTTTTACTTAATTTTATCACAAAAATTAAAAAATACAAAAATAGTTTCATTTCTTCTTTATTTAATTAAGGTATTAGGTATTTTTAATAGTTATTATTGTAGGAAATTGTCACGACCCAAATTCCCACCCTTTAGGCCGTGACTGCGCCTAACGTTGAACCCGCTAGGCCAGCCAACATATATCTTGCAATAGTAATTTAAAACCTTTTAATAAGAAGTAAAACGCTAACCTTTCAACTTTACCCATTTCAATCATATACTGGGATAACAGAGGGAAACCGTTTCACCGTACATCAATAACATGCCTTTCCCAACAATAATCTTTCCAACATCGATAATAAAAATAATATAACTTGAATGCGGAAATGAGGAACATAACAATCATAAAATAACGTAAACTTCCCAAAACCGGGGTGTCACAATCTCACGGACTAGCTACTAGAATACTAAATACAAGTCTGGAATGAAAATACAACACTGTCTTGAAAATAAGGAGAAAGACAATGAAGCGGTAAAGGAAAGAAGCCTCGGGATCCACGAACGCGAGTGTATACCTCGAAGCTCTGACATGGACTGAAGGTATCTCCCTCAGAACGCTCCATGGGGTCCGGTAGCAGGGTCTGCACAACACAAGGAAGTGCAGTGTAGTATCAGTACAACCGACCCCATGTACTGAGTAAGTGCCAAGCCTAACCCCGGCCGAAGTAGTGACGAGGCTAGACTTAGCATAATACGATCACCTGTCCTAATCTAAGCAGATATATGTACAACAATTAACCGATAATGAAGACAAGTATGATCAAATAGAAGAGATATGGGAACAAATAGGGGAAACATATTAACGGAGCAACAATAATATCGGAACTTAAACGATAAAATAAGATATGTGTACATACTGGGGATACAAAAAAAAAACTACATCTAATTCACAACAGTACAGTGAGAATGCGGCTGGAAAGTAAAAACAGAAACCGAAGAAAACATCTATCAGTATACGGAAATCAATCAAATAACAGAGCACGGCATGTCCCCTCGTGCGTGATCTCAAATATCAAATCGGCACGTCATGTCCCCTCGTGCATATATCGCAATATCACAACATCACAACACGGCATGTCCCCTCGTGTGTCTATAATAAATATCAATCGACACGGCATGTCCCCTCGTGCATAACAATAATATCACCCCTCTTCCTTACCAGAACAATATAAA
>ML262257.1:0-10148 GCA_005239495.1 Nicotiana undulata
GCTCGAGCCGAGGTCGGGGCAGCGTACCGGGAATACAGAAGCTTCGCCGGCTTTGCAACTTGTTCGTACCTCGTTCTAAAATTTGGATGACACTACCAGAAAAGAAGTCACACGAAGTGCACACTTCCCAGATGATTTAGAAGACTCAGAGAGAAGAAGGGTTTCGGCACATTTTATATGCAGTTCAAATAATATCAAAGCAGTAAAAGCGGCAATTAGCACATTAGGTTTAAACATGTAAAATCAGATAATGAAAGCCAAAATATAACAGTTATATAAGCTCGAATTCTTGAACCCTGAACCAGAGATCCTGGGAGTCGCCAGAGCTGTCACACCTCCTTTTTCACTACCCTTGGATTAATGAAGGGTAGTAAAGGAGTTTTTCCACTTAAAGTGACATTATTCGATTTTGGGATTTATTTATTATTTCAGAGTCGCCACCCGGATTTTTGACGATGCTCCGGGACACCGTTTGTTTTGAAAATCCCAAATCGAGGAAGATTTGACTCTGTTTTGATTTGTCTGCGACCAGAAATCCGAGTAAGGAATTCTGTTAACCCGGGAGAATGTGTTAGGCATTCCCGAATTTCGTGGTTCTAGCACGGTCGCTTAACTATTATTATTTTGCCTAAATTATCTGATTATTCACGTGTTTTAGCCCATTGCATATTTAAACTTTTAAAATTTAGCCGCCTTTGATAAGTATGAATTTATCTTGAAAACAAGTCACGAGAACGTGCACCTTTTATGCTTTTGTACATGTTACAATTACGCCACATGAAATGCACTCGTAATTGCAACACGTAATTTTAATATATAGCTTTAAGTGGAGGTCGGGGACATAAGTTGTCACACCCGAGTGTAGATTACGTGGTCAAGACTAATGATCATGACGGTTTTATAATGCCTATTTGAGGTGATATTCGGTTGGTCTTTATTCTTTCAATCTGAAGAAGTATTTTAGTTTTTAAGATTAATTAGGACGTTTATGGATTTATCTTGAACAAATCACGGTGGCGTGCACTTGTTGTTTTTTAGCACACGGCAAACACGTCACATGAAATGCACCCGTGGTTGCTATGTACATTCTATTAATGTTTGAAGTTGAGGGTCGGGGGCATGAGTTGCCACTCCCGAGTGTAGTTTAGAGTAATTTTGAGGTAATGATAGATATTTGTTTAATTTCAAGCCAAAGGTATTCATTCTACCTAAGGATTTCCTAAAATAACGTCCTATATCCTAAAGATAACGGGTTTCGGGCTATGGCCATGTTTTAGCCCCCAGATTATTTTGACTCTTTTGGCCAATCTTAATTGTGTCTAATTAACAAGAAAGGATACGTATAATTTGAACTAACATCACTAGTGATAAGCTTAAAGTTTTGGACAGTTTAGTCTTAATATCAAAAATCATACCGAATCTGAAAAGGGTCTGAATTTGCAATATAAAACTACCTTGTAATTTTCAGCAGAATGTGACGCGAATAACTTTACCAGTTCAAACTTAACCATTTTCTGAACATAGGTTACTAAAAACAGGATTTATTCGTATTTTTTGAAGTAGGTTCGTGCGTTTCTTTCAGAATATTTACATAATACGAAATAAACTGAAAATAATAGACTAATTCCGACTTGTATTGAAGGTAACCAAATAAGAAAATAGCTATTCCCCAGAATCAATAAGTCTTTTTGAAATCTCGTATAGGTTAATTTGAATACACGCTGCATTTTATCTACTAACATCACGCGGACTTTTTTTATAAAAAAAAACAGGAGAAAACAAATTATAAGTTCGAAATACCTAAAGCCTTCTTTTCCAAAACTAGTGTGAGTACTGAAAAATAGAATTAAATATACAGTCCAGTTTAATTTACAGCATAGGATAATTACAACATTATTGCTACTATAAGAATACATTTTCAGGAGGAAGAAAAACTGAAATGGTGGCTTCAAGCTATTTGTCCGACTTGAATTCCTCCGAGGCCATGCATTTGGGCCTTCTTTTGTAATCTGTAAACTCAACAAAATTAATTGAGTGTTATGCCATTACCAAAACCAAACTGACCATGAAAAGGTCAGCTTTAATTCTAATAATGCTTGTGTTTGAACTATACTTTGGCAGAATTATTTATGAACTTTCTCAGGGTGAATGTGATCATAAAAGGATCAACTCAACTCCGGACTTGTCATTTTTACACTTGGGACCTTCAGTCCATATTAATTCTTTGGACTTGATTATTTAGGCATTAAGAGGATAAATCTAGAAATAAGGATCCCAGATTCTTTCCTCTAGTAGGCCTTTGATTATCCCTTGAAAGGATAATTTCAGCAAAGTTAGATACTGCTTATGCACTGTTATGGGACGAATTTGACTATCAAAGAGTCAAATTCACCTTACCTTAGTGCTAATATTAACATTATTCTAAACTATGTAGAAACTTTGATTATTTGGGCATTTTAGAGGAGGAATCAGACCATTCAAGGGTTCTGACTCCTCAACTCTAATGCCTTCTTTAATACGTACTTTATACCTTTTAAAGGATGATTTCCAGCACCCTAAGCTACTGTTTATGCACCATAACAGGGGTGAATTTGACTATTAAAAGTCAGATTCATCTACCCTAGTGCCAATATTCTAACCTACCTAGAGACTTGCTTGTTGCATCTCTTTATTGTCCAAAGAGACTCAATTGAAAAGCATCTTTTCTGCACTCTTAAAGAGAATCTAACCATAGAGAAGGTCAGATTCTATACCATGGTGCAGCTTCTTTTCATAGTATAGAACTATGAATATTAACTACTTTTATATACACATAATCTTAAGTAAACAACATATACCAGCAAAGAAATACCAACAGCAGGACTACATTTATCACACTCATAAACTCATTAAAACACCAACATTGTCATATTATACAGAACAGAAGAAAGGACTTCAGATATCAAGAAAAGAAAAACAACCAGCTTACAGTATATAGAAGATGAAAGTTTCAGTTCAGCATTTCATTGAGAACAAATGAATTGATACATACCTTCTTTAAAAGTAGAATAGCCACTTGACCAAATAAAGGTCAAGTATGTGCAACAAATCAGCCAGAAGGAAAAGAATTCAACAGCAGTAACAACAAACCTCGGAAATCCAAACAGACCCCAAAGAGCTAACCCATAAGATATCCGAATTTCAGAAAGAACCAGAGTCGAGCAAATAGATGAACACCCAAATACAAGAACTCCACAGAAGCCTTGAGAACTCTTGAAAGAAAAGCCAGATTTTTACCTTCATACTTTGAAACAATTTTTCCCTTTTCAAAAGAAGAGTATCCTGATTTTTTTTTGTTTTTTTTTTTTTTTTTTTTNGGTCTATTTATAGGTATTTGGGAATGGGATATTCTTTGGAATATTCCCTATCCAAAAGCTGAAATTAGTACCAAAATAGTACACAGGGAAGCTGTCAACCTTATCTTTTGGGACAGCTGCCTCCTATTCTAGAACATTCTTACTCATTAAAAGGCCTTTTTACCCTTGTAAATCTGATTTACTAAGTCTATATTACCTATTGTACCCTTTAGAGCCCCTGAATTTACCATTGGGTAATCAAGGTTACTCACTTGGGTTATTACTTAACTCTAGTTAACTAACACTAGTTATGTCCTTTAGGTGACTACTAGTTGTTCTTAACTACGGTTAGGTCAACTAATTAGATTAGGGGTTTAGGTTTAGTTTCATATTAATTACCTATGTTTAAGTTAATTAATTAAAGCAAGTCAATTAATTTTAACTCCTGAAATTAAGTTAACAGATTTAGTCTGGTCATTTACTAAAATCAGAAACTTAGCTAGTTATTAGGCCCATGTTAACTTAATTTGTTTTAGTTAATTAATCCTAAACTAATTATTTTGGACAGATTTCTAGGCCTTAGCTCAGTATTTTAGGAAGTTGATAAACTAGGTTGATTCTACTAGACAAGATGTCTAATTGGGGCTGATGGGTGTTATTAGCTAGATCTCAGTTTAACCAAGACTAATCAACTTGATTCTTTTACTGAGGTTAGTTGACTCGTGTTAATTTAATCAAACCTAATTAATTATCTTAACTAGTACCTAGGACTTGGCCGATTATTCAAGGTGTCAATAGCTTAGGTTGGTGTTATTAACAGGTATTCTTCTACAAACCACTGTTAGTTAGGTTAGATTTGAAGCACGTGATTAACTAGTTTCTTAACTAATAAAAGACAATTTACGCTTGAGGAACAGTGCATTCGAATGGCTACCTACTCACTACTTATGAATCAAGAGCAAGCAGAGAACAATAAAAGATAGTCTAAACAAAATAACCAGGGAATCATAGAGACAATTCATACCATAATATGAACCTAATCTAATCGCATAAGAGGGACAGGATCTTGTTTTATCAGTAAAGAAACATTCAAATTTGGCCAAACATCTGGACAACTAGAAGATATGCTTGTTAATTCAAGACGAAACCAGTGGATCAAAATGAATCGACTAAGAACAGTTATAACAAGTTCAGTTCTTTTGTCCTTGATTTTCTTGATCAAGCATAACAATTAAATAACAGAATAAGCTAACATGAATCAGAGATTGATAGAAAAAAAGATTTAACCTAACTTTTAGCAATCACTAGAGATAGATTATTACGGAAAAAGAGACAAACAGACATGCAACACTTAATCTAGGTTCATGCTTCATGGTTCCCTTAATTATATAATCAATCAGGGACTGGAAGACAATGACAACAACAACCAAAAAGGAAAACAGAGATAGAAAAGAAAATAAAAGAAATTAATTGAATTGAAATAAACTAGAACAGTAACTAACGTGAATCTTTGATTTTAATGCGTAAAATAGTAAGGAAGGAGGAAGAATACCCGTTAAAGGGTTTGGCCGGATGAAATGGGGGCCTCCGGACTTTGGCCGGACTCCGGTGGGGTTTGAAAATGACTCAAACCCACAGAAATCAATAGTCCTCGTTGAGAACTATCGATCCGTGTAGGTTGGAGCTATTAGAAGTCTTCGAGTCGTCTTGTAGAACAATACTAGGGTTCCGAGTTTTTCAGATTCAAAATTAGAGGAGATTGGTTGGGTTTTTGAGGATATGGATAGTGGGACGGGGTTGAGAGGCCATGGGGATTGTTTGGTTAAAAAATAGGGTTGATAGGAGAATCTCCGCCGCCAGAAGCGATTTCTTGCCGGCGGAGTTAGGGTGGGGGACGCCGGGGAGACTGGTGGGAGACTGGTGGGCCGGTGGTCAGTCTCTAGGAGGAGGGATAGAGACGAAATAGGAGGGGGGTGTAATAATTTGGCTTAATGGGGTAGGGGGTTGTTGGAACAATAATATAGGAAGAGTTTAGTGGGGTTCCCAGCCGTTCGATTGATTTTGTTCAACGGCTAGGATGGCTTCAAGGCAAAACGGGGTCGTTTTGGTCACTTGGTGGGGTAGGCAGGGTGAAGGGTCTGGGCTGGGTCGTTTGGGTAGTGTAGAGAATGAATTGGGCCTGGGTCCTTCTTGGCCCAGGTCCTTTTAATTCATTTTTAACAACATCAAACCCAACTTGTTAAAATAACCTAAATTAAAACTAAAAATGCAATAATTAGTTCTAATCCTAGCATTTGTTTAATTAATAAATTAAAAAATCATACCATTTAATTTACTCCTAGTTCAATTTCATAATTTTGTTAAAGAAAAAAGTAATTAAACCAAGAAGTTTAAACATTAACCTATCCTACGTCAGGTAATTTATATTTCGCTACCGTTTAAATAACAATTAAAGGTTATGCACCTAATTAAGTCATGTTAAATCATTTATATGTTTAAAAGACGAATTATGGCCACATAATGTAAAAACAATTCACAGATAGCATTAGAATTTAACTAAAATCCATAAAACTAATTAATTTACTGAGATTGTTTTAGGATTATACGATAAGTAAAAATCATGTGCTCACAAGACCCATCCTTCTTCTTCACAAATAGGACTGGAGCACCCCACGTCGACACACTCGGCCTGATGAACCCCTTAGCCAACAACTCCTCTAGTTGCTCCTTTAACTCTTTCAACTCCTTAGGAGCCATACGATACGGGGGAATGGAAATAGGCCGAGTATCTGGAGCTAAATCAATACAGAAATCAATATCTCAATCTGGAGGCATGCCTGGAAGATCTGAAGGAAACACGTCTGAAAACTCTTGTACCACCAGCACTGAATCAATGGTCGAATACTCGGCGGTGGTGTCCCGCACATAAGCAAGGTAAGCCAAACAACCCATCTCGACCATATGTCGAGCCTTCATGAAGGAAATGACTCGGCTGGATACACTAGCTGAAGAACCTCTCCACTCTAGCCTAGGCGACTCAGGCATGGCTAAAATGACTGTCTTGGCATGGCAATCTAACACAGCATGATAAGGAGATAGCCAATCCATGCCTAGGATAACCTCAAAATCAATCATATCCAGCAATAAAAGATCTGCTCTGGTATCAAAACCGTAGAAAGTGATCACACAAGATCGATAAACCCGGTCTACCACCACAGAATCGCCCACATGAGTGGACACATATATAGGAGAACCCAAGGACTCACGAGGGACATCCAGAAAATGAGCAAATAGTACTGAAACATATGAATACGTGGATCCTGGATCAAATAGTACCGAAGCCTCTCTACCACATACTGAGATAATACCTGTGATTACGGCGTCTGAGGCCACTGCATCTGATCTGGCCGGAATGGCATAAAATCTGGCTGAGGCTCCTGAATACTGAACTCCCCCAGAGTGAACAAGAACTAACTGACCTCCCCCTGACCGGCCTCCCCCTCTAGGACGACCCCTGCCTACCTGTCCTCCACCTCTAGGTGGTCTTACTGCTGGTGCTGGACCCATAGGCTGATAACCCTGCTGCACTGCCTTGCCCCGAAGCCTTGGACACTGTCTCTGCATATTCCCTAGATCTCCACACTCAAAGCAACCTCTAGGTACCATAGCCTGCTGCCCCGAAGAGGAAGACCCCTGAATAGCCAGGAAGCGATGTGGACCCTCGGGCATAGCACTGAAATAAAAACGGGAGGATCTCTGGCGACTGTAGTGACCACTGGGTGAACCCTGAGTGGCTGGAGGAAGATAGGAGCGCTCTGGCATGGCACTGAACTGAGGCCTCGCTGGACCACCTCGAGGAGGTAGTGGAGGTTCTGAATATGGAAGCCTGCTGGGCTGACCACCCCCGAATTGACCTCTGCTCCTAGCCGGAGCATCCCTGAAATCCCTTGAGAACCTAGCCCTCTTGTCCTGCTGACCCTGTTCCCTGCTCCTCAATTGATGCCCCTCAATCCCTCGAGCTATATCCACTACAAGATGGTAAGGAGTACCCATCTCCAGCTCTCGGGCCATGGTGGCCCTCATATCTTAATGCAACCCGACAACAAACTGCCGCACTCTCTCGGCATCGGTAGGCAATATCATAAGTGCATGGCATGACAACTCTGAAAATCTGGCCTCATAATCTGTCACTGTCATTTGCCCCTGCTCTAGCTTCTCAAACTGACGCCGCAACTCTTCCCTCTCAGAGGGTGGAATATATCTGTCTAGAAACACCTGCACGAACTGATCCCAGGTGACAGGAGGAGAATCTGCTAGTCTGCTGAGAATATATGACTGCCACCACCTGCGAGCTCTGCCCTCCAACTGAAATGTGGTGAAATCCACTCCATGGGACTCCAAAATCCTCATGTTGTGCAGTCTGTCCCTGCACCTATCGATGAAATCCTGAGCATCCTCACCCCGCTCACCCCCCAAGACTAGAGGGCGAAGCCGGGTCCATCTATCCAACATCTTCTACTGGTCACCCTCTGCAACTGGCCTAGGCTCTGGGGCTGCTACTACGAGCTGAACCCCACCCACGGGCGGTGTGCCCGGGGTATGACGTGCTGCTGCTGCCTGACCTGTGGCCTCAGCGGTAGGGATCTGGACTCCCCCTCCCGCCTGAGAAGTAGCAGGGTCGGCTGGAAATAAACCAGCCTGGGACATAGTGTCCATGAATCTCAGCATACGGCCCATGACCTCCTGGAAGCCTGGCCCCGTCATGAAATCCACAGGAGCAGGTGCTACTGGAGGCACCTCATCCTGCTCCTCCATAATAGGGTCCTCTGGTGGTTCCATTGGTATAGCTCTGGGACGCCCTCGTCCCCTACCTCGAGCAGGTGCTCTACCCCTGCCTCTACCCCGACCTCGGGCAGCGGGGGCAGCTGCATCTCCCGGACCAGAAACATCGGATGCACGCGTCCTCACCATCTGTGAGAGAATAGAAGAATAAGTTTGAGTACATCATAGATTGCACGACAGGATATGAATAAAGGGAGGTTTCCTAACACCCCATAGCCTCCTGAAGATAAGTACAGACGTCTCTGTATCAATCTGCAAGACTCTACTGGGCCTGCTAGTGACTCGTGAGACTTACGTGAACCTAGGGCTCTGATACCACATTGTCACGACTCAGAATGCTAATCCAGGTCGTGATGGCGCCCTACGACGGGGTTAGGCAAGCCAATATGAATTACACTAGGTATTACCCTTCCCATTTGATTAAACAAGTCAATTTTTAACAATTTAAAACAATTAAACATGATGATAGCTTGATATGAAAATAAAATCATAACAATACATGGCCAAAATAAAGCATATGTACGCATATACAACCCCAATCCCAAAATATACACTACGTGTGTGCCAGGAACTAGTGTCACGAGTGTCATGGGCATACTAACAGAATATACAAAGGATAATAATATATACAATCATGTTGTCTGCATGAATAGACGGGAAACAAAAGTAAATGAAACTCCATGGTGCTACTGGGGATCGCCAGAGGAAGCAGCTCACCGTGAAGTCAAGTCCGCTACGGTCACTATTAGGATCAGGTCTGATAACCAGATGCACCAGCCTTAGAACCTGTACAGTTAAGTACAGAAGTGCAGCATGAGTACATATTAAAATAAATATGTACCCAGTGAGTATCCCGTCTAATCTCGAAGAAGTAGTGACGAGGGGTCGACTTGACACTCACTAAGGTCCAACAGTATGATATAATGATGATAAGATAAAAGCAATAGGCATGTAAGACAGTGAGTAGCAATTATGTATAAAGCAAAGGAATCCAAGAAAATACTGGAACAATAACAATGGCCACTTTCTTTCCCAAAACTATCTCATACAAGTCAAAATCCATGAACCAATGCCAAATAATCATGTGCACACAGGAATAAGACAACCAACCGGAGTCATAAGGAAAAATAGCTATGCACTGCCGGGGATCGATCGGCCCGTCCCAAAAGTGCATGCTTACCGTAATCATATCTACGCACTGCCGATAATCGATCGGCTCGTCCCAAAAGTGCGTCTTTCATTGTAACCATATCATAACATAGTACAACTTCGTCCATGCACTGCCGAGGATCGAACGGCCCGTACCAAGAGTGCATTCTTAATTATATTATCTTTGTGCACTGCTGAGGATCGACCGGCCCGTCCCAAAAGTGAACCTTTCAATCCGCCGTGGCGTACGGCCCGCCTCCATAAGATTTGGGGAAATCACACATCGCTCGTGGAATGTAAATTGCGAAGCGGTCACACGCACACACAATATCTTATGAAACTTACTTTCCATAACAAATTCCTTTCAATTCAACAATTTCCATAAAGCCTCAGAGGAACAATATTATACAAAACATGATCTCATAGTACATATGGCGTCGCAATGAATCATATAAAGCATTACAATGAAGCATATAAGGCATTACGAGGAAGCATATAAGGCATTACGAGGAAGCATATAAGACATGATGTGGGCCTAACTACCCAGACATAACAATGATAGCCGCTACGTATGGACTCTCGTCACTTGGTGTGTACGTAGCCCCCAAACAATTTAAATATAGCATATACATCACCTATGGGGACAATTCCCTCTTACAAGGTTAGAAAGGAGACTCACCTCGTGTCGAATCTACCCATCGGACCACAATTGCGCCCGAAACTCTGAACTCTACACCCGAGGACTCGCAACTAGCCAATAGGTGTACAATTAAATCAATGCATGCACAAGGTGGGAAATTATCCTAGTTATTCAATAAAATC
>ML262259.1:0-42593 GCA_005239495.1 Nicotiana undulata
AGTTAAATCTTCAAACAAGATGAAGTCATTAGCTTAGACAGTGTAAGGTCTTCGCTTCAGACAGAATGAATCTTTGGCCCAGATGGTGTAATCGTCTATGACTTAGATAAATGAAGTTAAATATTCAAACAAGATGGAGTCATTAGCTTAGACGGTGTAATGGTCTTCGCTTCAGACAAAATGAATCTTTGGCCCAGACGGTGTAATGGTCTATGCCTCAGATAAAATGAAGTTAAATCTTCAAACAAGATGAAGTCATTAGCTTAGACGNACTTCGCTTCAGACAAAATAAATTATTGGCTCAGACGGTGTAATGGTCTTTGCCATAGATAAAGTAAAGTCAATAAAAAAAGAAGAGATATTCGACTCAAACAGTGTAATGGTATTTGCCTCAAATAAAAGTACAATCTTTGGCTTAGACGGTGTAATGGTCTATGCCGCAGATAAAGTGAAGTCAATTCAAACAAAATAGAGTCTTCGGCTTAGACGGTGTAATGGTCTATGCCGCAGATAAAGTGAAGTCAATTCAAACAAAATAGAGTCTTCGGCTTAGACGGTGTAATAGTCTCGCTTTAGATAAAATAAATAAAAAATAAAAAATAAAAATCTTCGACTTAGACGGCGTAGTGGTCTTCGCCTCAGATAAAGTAAAATTTTGGCTTAGACGGTGTAATTATCTTTGCCTAAAAAAACAAAAAACAAAAAACAAAATAGTGAAATTGACGCCACTACTTGATTTCACTTATGGATGGCTAATGTAATCTCTACCCATTCCAATTCTTGCAGATTCCAGTACTATATATAAGTGCATTTAAAGATCCTAGTGAGCTAATCTTCATTGCAATGATTGCTAGCCACATCTCTATGGAGTGACCAAGAAATGACAATATTCAATGAGCAATTCTAAATTTAGATGCACCAATTACTAGAGCTACTTGGGGACTCAAGAATGACTTCACGTAAAAAGTGAATAGTACAAAAAAAAAAGGACATTGTATTTGATGCATTGAAATGACATATTGAAAGGGAAAAAGTAAATAGTACAAAAAAAATGTCATGGTACATGATGTAGAAGATGACATAAAGTGAAAAGTTGGCTTGGAAAAGACAATGCAACATCGATTCTACAAGTAAACTTTTAGAAAATAGAAGTTGTCATTTACTATTTGACATGCATAGAAAGAAAGTACACTATGTATAATCTTGCACCTTTCTTTGACCGATTTTAAGGTGGTGAAAAGAACTAAATCTGTGTCTTTCTTCATAAAAGAACAAAAAAATATTACCTTAGGAGAACACTTCTTGGATAAATGATTATTCACTAGTTGTTGTTAACAAATCACACATGGAAGACCTCTTTTTATTGCGTAGGATGACAATAGTTGACTCCTACTCCAATACTAAATCCGTTAAACAATCAAAATTCAAGAGAGATTGGATAAGACAAAAGTGAGTTACAGTTCAATTGTAACTTGGACTCTCTATTCGTATATAAAGATTCCACAAAAATTCAAATCCCATAGAGTTAGGAATCTTGACGATTACGTGAAATTTGGTTAGATAAGCTCAAATTTTGGCTTCTTAGCTTTCTAAAATTTAAGCTCAAAGAAGCTAAAATATAAGATGGACCATATGTGATATGTACTGGTCTTAACCGAAAGTTTTAATCTTGAAACAAGGCCAGACCTTTGATTATTATAATCAACCAAGCTCTCTTTTCCATCCAAAAGTGAGAAAGCATTTGCGAGAAGACAGTTAAAAATCTTTTGTCTTACTTCAAGACTAGCCGTTGAGGATTCAAAAGCTTACACCCCGACATGCCTTGAAGTAGGGGGAATTTGTAAGCATTTAAATTTAATCTGATTTAATCCATAAAATAACTGGACTATATTAGTCCAAACAAATATTGTGGCTAGTAAATTGGGTTAATTTTTTAAATCCAAAATATAAGTGTTGGGCTAGCACATTTAATTGGATTACAAATTAAGTAATAAACCCACTCCATTAGCCCAAGGTCCAAATGTCTATTAGCCCATCTTAAAGCCCAGACTCATGCCACATGTCAAGTGATGTGGCAATCCAAGTCAAAATAACAAGCCAATAAAATCAAGACACATGCCAAGTGGCGTGGCAATCCAAGACAAATAAATGAGCCAATGAAATCATGCCATGTGTCAAGTGATGTGGCAATCCAAGACAAATAAATGAGCCGATTAAATCATGCCAAGTGTCTGGATGGTATTGGTCAGTTCAAACGGACCAATCAAATTGCAGAGCCACACCACTCATCACAACTATAAATAGAGGTCTTCATAAAGTTAGAAGACACCAGAAGTTATAACAAGAAGCAAGCAGAGAGCTCGTGGATCAAACACCGCAGATTTCTCTACAAGCTACAAGTTCAAGCACTCAAGCTACAAGTTCAAGTCAAGATCAAGAACGAAGGCAAGCCAAATACCAAGGCGTTCAAGATCGAATTATTTGTTCGTGATCAAACCAAATCCAAGTTCAAGAAGGAGATTCAAGACCAAGCTTTACAAGCCCTTGAATCAAAATCAAAATCAAGTTCATCAAGATAGTATACATTCTTGAAGAATCAGAGGAATACCATAGAGATTGTAACACTTTCATTTATTGAAATCAAATACTACATTTGTTACGCAATTTTCCGATCTTGATTATTCATTTTTCTCGACGCGAAAATTTGTTGTTACAGTGTCGTCCATACTAAGTATATTAGGGCGACTGTTGTGCATACTACAGTCTATTGTTGTGGTAACTACGTCTAAACTATTACACATAGTTGCTGAATTTGGCGTTGTAGTTATAATAAAATGTTGATTTCTCCCATCATCAAAATTGTCCCTTAAACTTGTCACAGGGATAAGTCGTGGAGTAGCAACTGCCTACTTGTCTGCCTGCAGGCTGTTTACAGCCAAAAGAGGTAGTGCATTCAAAATTTGTAACTCGTCCATAATTTGCATATTACTTCCTAGCTTAGCCAGTTGATCAGCAACCCTATTTTGCACCTTGTACGCATGTGTAGCTGGTGGATCATGGAGCAAGCTGAGTAGGTACCTGCAGTCAGAGATTAAATTAGCATATTTAGAATTGTTACTTTGTAGTAGCTGGATTACCTCTTGCGCGTCAATTTCCACATGAAGAGGCATAAGGTTCTGTTGAGCAGCTATACTCAGCCCCTTAAGAAGTGTTTGAAGTTATGTCATTAGACAGTTTGTGTGGAGAGTAGGTCCAACAAAACCTATAATCCATTCCCCTAGATGATTTCTAATCACACCACCAATTCCTCATATGTGCTTCCCTAGTGATATGGCTCCATCTGTATTAAGCTTATATGTGTGAGGGGGTGGTGGTATCCATCTCAAATGCCTTGGAACTCTAACAATCTCTTTATGCATTTTTGTAGTCATGTAGTATTCAGTTGCCAGTGTGATTACCTTATTAGGATGAAGTCTTTCCCTTTTTTGCTCATACAAATTCTTATTACGAAGTATCCATAAGGCTTATTATTAAGAAAGTGCATGAATTTATTTTATTAGGGCAAAGTAAACGATTTTGTGTAAGTAATGGACGAAGCCATTGAGAGGGGTTATGCATCCTGGCCAATTTTTCTCTTAAAGTCGCTAGTCCAATGGCTTCCCAGAATTGTGATGCATGAGGGCATTTGAGAAAAATATGATTAGTTGTCTCTTGAGGGTTATGACAAATAGTGCATTGTGCATTTGGAGATAATCTTATGTGGCGAAGATAGTGTAGGGTGGGTACTCTATTGCGAAGTAGAACCCACAAGAAAATTTTGTGCTTTGGTTGGGCTAAAGTTTTTCAAATCCAACCAAAGTGCGGCCTAATTGCACACGTGTCGCAGGGATAAGTAGCAATGCCAAAGGGTAAATAATAAAAAAGAAATAGTGAAGGGAAGCATAAGGGGCGGATGATTATGAATGAGAAAGAAGGCATAACTATGGAAGCGCAAATCATGAACAGATCACACATGAAAACGAAAAGTGTTTTGGATTGAGCGGCATTATTACTAGCCAATCATCTTCTTTTGATTTTCAGATGGTCGGGCGCACGAGACGGCCGATTTGGCTATATATATCCTTCCGCCGACAATTTCTCTACATTAATCAAATATTTCTTTATTCCATCATTTGGAGCCTGGCTTTGAACCATGTATAAATACTTCTACATGATTGATATAAGTTAATCAAATATATTAGCTTAAATATTTCTTTTATTATGTTATTCATTAATACTGTTTAATATAAAATTTTACTTATAAATATTACCTTATAAGTAATCTGATTGCATAAACATTGTGTATATAATACCTAGACAACAATTCACATTTTATTTTTGTCAATTACTCGTTTAAAATTCATTATCCCACGCAGAGATTATAAAATCTTAAATTTAATTGGAAATTCATACTTAATTATATCATACTATATAGTGCAAAGTTAAAAGATGAAAATATCCCTTAAAAGCTAAGTGACATTTTTGCCCTCAATTTAAATACTACTTTTATGTCATTTTGTACCAAAAGGTAAAAACATCTCATAATAAATTGAGCCTTTAATACTACGCTTTACATGAAAAAATAAAATACAATGTAACGTATAAAATATTTTTTCAAACTTGCAAAATATTTTTGTAGTCCCAACTAAATTTATCTAATATCCATTTGAAATTCTTTTAGTTATTTTCATTTTCATAGTCTTGTCCATTAGTCTTAATTGGATAACTACTTAATGTATCTGGCCTATTAAAAATATATGGTGCTTTTTGTATTCTCAATTAAATTCTTAGAATCTTAGCTTTGAGCATATTCCTGATAAAAATACTATTAATGATATTTTGTAACGACCCGGTCGGTCGTTTTGAGAATTAGCGTCCCTATCCCCTAATAACTGTTTTTCCCATGTCTGTTTCTGCTTTTGGGACTTGTTGGAACATTGAGTGATGAAATTCGGAGAGTTTTTGGACAACTAGTCCTTGTATGTAAGTTTAAGCTTTAAAAATCGGATCGTAGTTGGAACTGTGTGAAGACATGTCTGGAATAGAATTTTGTTGACTCCGTTAGCTCCGTTGGATGATTTCCGAATTAGGAGCGTGTTCGAAATGTATTTTCGGGGTCTGTAGTACATTTAGGCTTGAATTAGCGAAAGTTAGGATTTCAGCGATTTCGACCGATAGGTGAAATTTTTATATCGGGCTCGAAATAGAATTTCGAGGGTGGCTGAAGGTTCGTAGTGTCATTTATGACCCGTGCGTAAAATTTGAGGTCATTCGGACTAGTTTTGACGTGTTTCGGTATCAGTTGTGAATTTTGAAATTTTCATAAGTTCTTAGGCTTGCATCCATGCATAATTGGTGATTTTGATGTTACGGGATGTGTTTTGAAGGCCCGACTAAGTTTGCATGAGGTATTAGTATTGGTTGGTAAGTTTGGTTGAGATCTCGGGGGCCTCGGATGTGTTTCGGATGCTCAAACGGGAATTTTTGGCCTTAGGTGTTTTGCTGGTTTTCTGGTTTAATTGCAGCAGATTTTCCTTCTCTACGATCGCGTGAGTGTATCCGCGATCGCGTAGAACAAGTAGAGGCAGGCAGGATTTCGTTATATGAGATCGTACAAAGAGGTTCACGCTCGCAGTGTTTGGGCAGATTAGGCACTGCGTTCGCATGGCTGTTTTTGCGTTCGCGTATAGGAGTTTAGGCAGCATGGATTTGAGTGCTACTCTACGCGGTCGCGTGAAGTTAACTGTGGTCGTGTAAGTCTGAGTTAGTTGAGGTCCGCGATTGCGAGCAGAACCCTGCGTTCGCGTAGAGAAAAAGATTAGGCGTGTGTTGGTTACTCTCTGCGATCGCGACTGGAAGTACACGATCACACTGAAGAAAGAACTAGCAGATCATAAAAGACCCAAAATCGAGGGTTTGAACCATTTTTCATATTTTGAACTTGGGAGCTCGGGAAAGTGCGATTTTTGGGGAGATTTTCACCTGAGAAATTTAGGTAAGTGATTCCTAATCGGTTTAAACTAATTTCCATGATTATGCTCTTTAATCTACCCTTTTAAATTCGAAATCATGGTGAAAAATTGAGAAAAATTGGATAAAGTTCCGAGGCCGAATTTTTGAGTTTTGATCGGGATTTTGATATCCGATTTGAGTAATTCTTATAAGGTTAGACTCATGAGTGAACGGGTGTTCGAAATTTATAATTTTTACCCGATTCTGAGACGTGGGCCCAGGGGACGTTTTGGGCAATTTTTCTAATTTTGCGTATTACTTCGAACTAATTAGCTATTTTGATTCCTTAAAGTGATATTTATATTATGCAATCTAATTGAATAGATTTGGGCCATCCGGAGTCGGATACTCGTGGCAAGAGCGTGGTTTTGAGTTGAGTAGCGCAATCGAGGTAAGTGGCTTGCCTAACTCTGTGTTGGGGACTTCCCCTTAGGTTGTTTCTGATACTGTTTTGTTATATGAGCATCGTGTACATGAGGTGACGAGTGCGTACAAGGGCTATTATTGCTAAATTATATTGTTCCTACCCATGCCATAAATCATTTTACTTCTATTTGACTGTTCTACATGCTACATGTGCAGTTTAAATTAGGAAGAATCATGCCTACATGTTTTACCTAAATTTCCTATTTGATACAATGTGTACCATGTTAGTTAGTCTTTATCATGTTTTGTCTGCGACTCTTTTGCTGAACTGTTTAAATACACCATCTTTGGCAATATTCGCATTGCATATTTAAATTGGGACTACAAACGTATTCCGAGAGCTTTCTCCCTGTACTGCATATTTAAATTCGGACTGCAGACGTATTCCGGGAGCTTTTCCCGTGTATTGCATATTTAAATTGGGATTACAAACGTATCTGAGAGCTTTCCTATGTACTGCATTGCATATTTACATTTGGAACTACGGGACGTATCCCGGGAGATTCCACCGTGTGACACTTGTGCTGAGCCAAGGGCTCCCTGTTACTGCTTTACTTTCAGCTCAAGTGTTTCTACTGTTTTACCTTAGCTCTTTTTATTATCTATCATTACTATTTTTAGACTATTTTCTTATAAAAATCCAGTAGAGCCTTAACCTGACCTCGTCACTACTAGACTGGGGTTAGGCTTGGCACTTACTGCGTACCAATTGTGGAGTACTCATGCCCTTTCCTCCACATATTTTTCGTGTGCAGATCCAGGTACCAACACTCCGTTTCGTGGCTAGGAGTCACTTAGCAGCTTCGAGGAGACCGCGAGGTAATTCTGTCGCGTTCGCAGAATCCCACGAGTCCCTTTCTACTCTAGTATAGGCATAGATGACTTATATATTTCTGCTACTTCATTGTATAGAGATACTTTTAGTACAGAGCTTGTGACTGATGTGACATTCCTGGTTTTGGGGAGTGAAATTGTACATGTCGAGCGGCTGTGTTATGTGTCTTCTTCTTCTTTTTCTGCTTCATTTGTTATATTGCATTTACTTTTCCGCAAAGTTAGGCTTACCTAGTTGTAAAGACTAGGCGCCGTCACGAGACCGTCCGGAGGGTAAATCGGGTCGTGACAAGTTGGTATCAGAGCGTCTAGGTTCATAGGAGTCATAAGTCACAAGCAGGTTTGTTAGAGTCTCGCGGATCGGTGCAGAGACGTCCGTATCTATCCTCGAGAGGCTATGTAACTGTTAAGAACAATCACAATCTTTGAAATTCCTTGTCGTGCTAGTTACTGTCATCAAAATTCTAAAAGTCTATTCTACTCTTGCTCACAGATAGTGCGGACCCGTACCGGACGTCATGACGATCAGGCACCCGAGCCCCCACCCAGAGCCACCAGAGGCAGGGGCAGGGGTAGAGGACGAGCACGCGGTGCAGCCCGAGCACCGGGAGAGCAAAGACGGAGGAGCCCAAGAAGCTATAGTTGGAGGGGCACGGGAGGTCCCTACTATTACTCCGGCCCTCCAGGAGACTTTGGCTCAGTTCATGAGCGCCTTCAGCACTCTGTCTCAGGCGGGGACTACTCCCGATAGCTCCAGCCACATCTCAGGCCGGGGGAGGTACACAGACTCCCGCAACCCGTACTCTTGAGCAGAGAGTCCATATTGGGCAGGTTCCAGAGTATATTCCTATGCCCCCAGCGGCTCCAGCTCAGCATGATACCAGGGTAGCTGTTTCGGAGGCAGAGCAACTCAGACTTGAGAGGTACAAGAAGTACCACCCACCTGACTTCAACGGACTAGCTTCAGATGACGCTTTGGGTTTTCTTGAGGAGTGTCATCGCATTCTCCACACTATGGGTATTGTTGAGACGAGTGGGGTTTCTTTCACTGCTTTCCAGCTGAGGGAAGCGACTTATCAGTGGTGGCATGCCTATGAGTTGAGTAGTCCGGAGGAGGCAACTTCACTTACTTGGGATCAGTTCTCCGAGATGTTTTCAGAGCCTCAGGGATGCTTGGCGTGCGGAGTTTGAGCAGTTACGCCAGGGTACCATGGTTGTATCGGAGTATGCAGTCCGTTTCAGTGACTTGGCTCATCATGCACTGGCCTTGGTTGCCACTATCAGAGAGAGGGTTTGACGCTTTATTGAGGGACTTCACCCCAGTATTCGGACCAGTATGGCTAGGGAGTTAGAGACGGATATCACTTACCAGCAGGCCGTGAGTATTTCCCGGAGGATTGAGAGTATGTTAGCACGGGACAAGGAGGAGAGAGAGGCTAAGAGGTCTCGAGAGACTAGTCATTTTTCGGGAGTTTGTGCACCAGCATCACGCTATGGTAGGGGTTTTGTGATTCACCTTATTCATTCAGCTCTTCCAGTAGCCAGTGGTATCCCAGCTCCTCCTAGCCCTTAGGAGACTTATTATGCACCACCAGTATCTTATGTGCCTCCTGCTCGAGGTGCTATCATCGGCCAGTCCAGCAGGCCAGATCAGAGTCAGCACCAGCCGCCATGTCCTCCGAGGGGTTGTTTTGGGTGTGGTGACCCTCGCCACGTGATTAGAGATTGCCCCAGGGCTAGGAGGGGTGCACCATCTCAGACTTACCAGGCCTCACGTGCTCCACCGGGTCCTCCATCTATTCTTCCAGCCCTAGTTGCTACCCCACCTTCTCAGACAGCTCGAGGTGGAGGTCGGGGAGGTGGAGGTCGCCCTAGAGGGGGAGGCCAGGCCAGGTACTATGCTCTTCCAGCCCGTTCTGAGGCCGTCACTTCAGATTCAGTCATCACAGGTATTGTCCCTGTTTGTCATAGGGATGCATCAATATTATTCGACCCAGGCTCTACATATTCATATGTGTCTTCTTATTTCGCTTCATATCTGGAGGTATCTCGGGATTCTTTGAATTCCCCTATTTATGTTTCTACTCTGGTGGGAGATTCTCTTATTGTGGATCACGTATATCGTTCGTGTTTGATTGTTATTAGTGGTTTTGAGACCAGTGCTGATTTATTATTGCTCAGTATGGTAGATTTTGATGTTATCTTAGGCATGGACTGGTTGTCGCCCCACTATGCTATTCTTGATTGTCACGCCAAGACCGTAATGTTAGCTATACCAGGTTTATCGAGATTAGAGTGGAGAGGTACCTTAGAGTATACTCCCCACAGAGTCATTTCCTTTCTTAAGGCTCAGGGGATGGTGGAAAAACGGTGTGATGCGTACTTAGCCTATGTGAGAGATGTTAGTGTTGATACTCCTACTATCCTGATGTTTTTTCAACTGATCTTCCGGGTGTGTCGCCCGACAGAGATATTGATTTCGGCATTGATTTGTTGTCGGGCACTCAGCCCATTTCCATTCCTCCCTATCGCATGACTCCTCATGAGTTGAAGGAGTTGAAGGGGCGGTTGTAGTAGTTGCTTGATAAGGGTTTCATCAGGCCCAGTGTATCACCTTGGGGAGCTCCGGTACAATTTGTGAAGAAAAAGGATGGTTCGATGCGTATGTGTATTGATTACAGGAAGCTGAACAAGGTTACAATGAAGAACAAGTACCCATTGCCTCGCATTGATGATTTGTTTGACCAGTTACAGGGTGCCAGGGTATTTTACAAGATTGACTTGTGATCTGTTTATCATCATTTGAAGATTCAGGAGCAGGACATCCCGAAGACTTCCTTCAGGACCAGATAGGGCCACTATGAGTTCCTTGTTATGTCATTTGGGCTAACCAATGCCCCAGCAACCTTTATGCACTTGATGCACAGTATGTTCCGGCCTTATCTTGACTCCTTCATCATTATGTTATTGACGACATCTTGGTATATTCTCGGTCCCAGGAGGACCATGAGCAGCATTTGAGGACTGTGCTTCAGACCTTGAGGGAGAAGAAATTGTATGCAAAATTTTCTAAGTGTGAATTTTGGCTTGATTCTGTGGCATTCTTAGGCCATGTGGTGTCTTGTGATGGGATCAAGGTAGATCCGAAGAAGGTGGAGGCGGTGCAGAGTTGGCCTAGACCGTCTTCAGCTACTGAGATACGCAGTTTCCTTGGTTTGGCTGGGTACTATCGTCGTTTTATGGAGGGATTTTCATCCATTGCAGCACCCATGACCAGATTGACCCAAAAGTGTGCCCCGTTCAGGTGGACTGAGGAGTGTGAGGAGAGCTTTTAGAAGCTCAAGACAGCCCTGAATACATCTCCAGTGTTGGTATTGCCTACGGGTTCAGGGTCCTATACAGTCTATTGTGATGCTTCGGGGATTGGCCTTGGAGCGGTGTTGATGCATGACGGTAGGGTGATTGCCTACGCGTCCAGACAATTGAAGGTGCATGAGAAGAACTATCCAGTTCATGATCTCGAGTTGGCAGCGATTGTTCACGCCCTGAAGATATGGCGTCATTATTTATACTATGTCCCCTATGAGATTTTCACTGATCACCGGAGTTTGCGACATATATTCAGGTATAAAGATCTCAACTTGTGCCATCGGAGATGGTTGGAGCTACTAAAGGACTATGACATCACCATATTATACCACGCGGGGAAGGCCAATGTGGTGGCCGACGCATTGAGTCGCCGGGCGGAGAGTTTGGGAAGTTTGGCATACCTTCCGGCAGCTGAGAGGCCCTTAGCCTTTGATGTTTAGTCCTTATCCAGTCAGTTCGTGAGATTGAATCATTCGGAGCCTTGCCAGGTTTTGGCTTGTGTGGTTTCTCGATCTTCTCTTTATGACCGCATTCGAGAGAGCCAGTATGATGATCCCAATCTTCTGGTTCTTCAGGACAGGGTTCGGCGAGGTGATGCCAGGGATGTGACTATAGGTGATGATGGCGTGATGAGGATGTAGGGCCATATATGTGTGCCCAATGTAGATGGGCTTCGGGAGTTGATTCTTGAGGAGGCCCATAGCTCGCGATATTCCATTCATCCAGGTACCGCAAAGATGTACCAGGATCTGAGACAACACTATTGGTGGCGAAGGATGAAAAAGGATATAGTGGAGTTTGTAGCCAAGTATCTCAACTGCCAGCAAGTCAAATATGAGCATCAGAGACTAGGAGGGTTACTTCAGAGGATTGAGCTTCCAGAGTGGAAGTGGGAGCGGTTCACCATGGACTTTGTGGTTGGACTCCCTCGAACTTTGAGGAAGTTCGATGCTATTTGGGTGATCGTGGATCGGCTGACCAAATCAGCCCATTTCATTCCAATGTTGACTACATATTCCTCCGAGAGGTTGGCTGAGATTTATATCAGGGAGATTGTTCGCCTCCATGACATTCCAGTATCTATCATTTCAGACAGAGGTACACAGTTCACTTCACAGTTCTGAAGAGCCGTTCAGCAGGAGTTAGGCACCAAGGTGGAGTTGAGTACAACCTTTCACCCTCAGACGGACGGGCAGTCCAAATGCACGATTCAGATTCTTGAGGATATGCTCCGTGCCTGTGTGATGGATTTTGGAGGATCATGGGACCGATACTTGCCGCTTGTAGAGTTTGCTTATAATAATAGTTACTAGTCCAGCATTCAGATGGCACCATATGAGGCTTTGTATGGTAGACGGTGCAAGTCTCCAGTGGGATGGTTTGATCCGGGCGAGGCCCGATTGTTGGGTACAGATTTGATCCAGGATGCCCTGGACAAGCTGAAGGTGATTCAGGAGAGGCTTTGCACAGCTCAGTCTAGGCAGAAGAGTTATGCGGACCGAAAGGTTCGTGATTTGACATTTATGACTGGTGATCGGGTTTTGCTTCGGGTATCGCCTATGAAGGGCGTCATGAGGTTCAGGAAGAAGGGTAAGATGAGTCCTAGATTTATCGGCCCTTTTGAGGTGTTACGGTGTGTTGGGGAGGTTGCTTATGAGCTTTCCTTGCCTCCCAGCCTAGCAAGAGTTCATCTGGTATTCCACGTGTCTATGCACCGGAGGTATCACGGTGACCCGACTGATGTTTTGGATTTTAGTTCAGTCCAGTTGGACAAGGATCTATCATATATTGAGGAGCCAGTAGCTATATTGGATAGACATGTCAGAAAGCTTATGTCAAAGAATATCGCATCAGTACAGGTTCAGTGGGGGGGGGGGGGGGGGGGGGTCAGCCGGTCGAAGAGGTGACGTGGGAGACTGAGCATGATATGCGCATTCAGTACCCTCATCTTTTCACAGCTTCAAGTATGTCTCTATACTCGTTCGAGACGAACGATTTTCTTAAGAGGGGGAGAATGTAACGACCCGGTCGTTCGTTTTGAGAATTAGCGCCCAGATACCCTAATAACTGCTTTTTCCATGTCTATTTCTGCTTTTGGGACTTGTTGGAACGTTAGGTGGTGACATTCGGAGAGTTTATGGACACCTAATCCTTATATGAGAGTTTAAGCTTTATAAATTGGGTCGTAGTTGGGACTGTGTGAAGACGGTCCTGGAAGGGAATTCCATCGACTCCGTTAGCTCCATTGGGTGATTTTGGGGTTAGGAGCGTGTTCAGAATGTGTTTTCGGGGTCTGTAGTAAATTTAGGCTTGAATTGGCGAAAGTTAGGATTTCGGCGATTTTGACCGATAGGTGAAATTTTGATATCGGGCTTGGAATGGAATTCCGAGAGTGGATATAGGTCCGTAGTGTCATTTATGACATGTGCGTAAAATTTAAGGTCATTCAGACTAGTTTTGACGTGTTTCGGCATCGGTTGTGAATTTTTGAAATTTCATAAGTTCTTAGGCTTGAATCCATGCATAATTGGTGATTTTGATGTTACGGGATGTGTTTTGAAGGCCCGACTAAGTTTGAATGAGGCATTAGGATTGGTTGGTAAGTTTGGTTGAGGTCCCGGGGGCCTCGAATGTGTTTCGGATGCTCAAACAGGCATTTTTGGCCTTAGGTGTTTTGCTGGTTTTCTGGTTTAGTTGTAGAAGATTTTCCTTCTCTACGATCGCGTGAGTGTATCTGTGATCGCGTAGAACAAGTAGAGGCAGGCAGGATTTCGTTATATGCGATCGCACAAAGGGGTCCGCGATCGCAGTGTTTGGGCAGATTAGGCACTACGTTTGCATGGGTGTTTTTGCGTTCGCGAAGAGAAGTTTAGGCAGCAAGAATTTGAGTGCTACTCTACGCGGTCGCGTGAAGATAACCGCGATTGTCTAAGTCTAAGTTAGTTGAGGTCCGCGACCGCGAGCAGAACCCTGCGTTCGCGTAGAGGAAATGATTAGGTGTGTGTTGGTTACTCTCCACGATCGCGACTGGAAGTATGCGATCGCACTAAAGAAAGAACTGGGCCGATCATAAAAGACCCAAAATCGAGGGTTTGAACCATTTTTCATATTTTGAACTTTGGAGCTCGGGAAAGTGTGATGTTTGGGGAGATTTTCACTTGGGCAATTTAGGTAAGTGATTATTACTCGGTTTAGACTAATTTCCATGATTATGCTCTTTAATCTACCCTTTTAAATTCGAAATTATGGTGGAAAATTGGATAAAGTTCCTAGGCCGAATTTTTGAGTTTTGATCAGGATTTTGATATCCGATTTGAATAATTCTTATATGGTTAGACTCATGAGTGAATGGATGTTCGGAATTTATAATTTTTACCCGATTCCGAGACGTGGGCCCGGGGGACGTTTTGGGCATATTTCTTAATTTCGCGTATTAGCTTCGAACTAATTAGCTATTATGATTCCTTAAAGTGATATTTACATTATGCAATCGAATTGAGTAGATTTGGGCCATCCGGAGTCGGATACTCGTGGCAAGAGCGTGGTTTTGAGTTGAGTAGCGCAGTCGAGGTAAGTGGCTTGCCTAACTCTGTGTTGGGCCTTCGGTTGTTTTTTATACTGTTTTGTTATATGAGCGCCGTGTACATGAGGTGAAAAGTGCGTACACGGGCTATTGTTTCTAAATTCCATTTTTTCTATCCATGCCATAAATCATTTTACTGTTCTACATGCTACTTGTGCAGTTTAAATTAGGAAGAAGCATGCCTACCTGTTTTACCTAAATTTCTTATTTGATACAATGTGTACCATGTTAGTTAGTCTTTATCTTGTTTTTTCTGCGACTCTTTTGCTGAACTGCTTAAATACACCGTCTCTGGCATTCATTCGCATTGCATATTTAAATTGGGACTACGGACGTATTCCAAGAGCTTTTCCCTTGTACTGCATATTTAAATTGGGACTACGGACGTATTCCGGGAGCTTTCCCCATGTATTACATATTTAAATTGGGACTACGGACGTATTCCGGGAGCTTTCCCCCTGTACTGCATTGCATATTCACCTTTGGAACTACAGGATGTATTCCGGGAGATTCCACCGTGTGACACTTGTGCTGAGCCAAGGGCTCCCTGTTACCGCTTTACTTTCAGCTGAATTGTTTCTACTGTTTTACCTTAGCTCCTTTTTATATCTATCTATACTATTTTTAGACTGTTTTCTTATAAAAATCTAGTAGAACCTTAATCTGACATCGTCACTACTTGACTGGGGTTAGGCTTGGCACTTACTGGGTGTCATGCCCCAAAACCGAGGGACGAGACTGGAGCCTAACCGGATGAGCCTAGTCAAGCGGACCTGGATTGCCTTTCCTACCCAACGTATTACCCCGTGCTCATAATATACATTGTTCCGTATGAAGTAGCCAATTTAGATTTCAAGTGCAATTTACAACATCATTTCATTTTCCTCTTTTAATTTTTAACAATAGATAATCCAAAACATACAAGTTACACACAACATTTCCGATGCGATCCCCAATTATGAGTGAGTACTACTACCGCCCAAAATATCAGTATATACAACCCACACAGTGTCTACGGAGCCTCTAAGAGTACTAGGAGTTTTACATAACTTGCCGGAAACAAGGCCCCGACCTTTTACAACATAAGCAAAAGAGAATGACGTAGTCCACACACGGCCCCGAGAGGAGATGAGGCTCACCAGAACTGCTGAAGAGATGAAGAGGAGGCACCACTAACGGCGGACTGAGCTACCTGCTATGGAACCACCTACATCCATATAAAATATATAGTGCCCCCGGCAAATGGGACGTTAGTACCGTTGAATAGTACTAGCATGTATGAACAAACTTTACCCTAAGTAAAATCAAACAATACACATATAGGAGACAGCTTAAAGAAACCAACAAATAGTGCACATAGATTCGGAAACAAACACAATTGAGTGTTTCACAGATTCTTATTTCAACACAATCATATTCAACCCTTATTCCTTCTCATCAATCCACCCTTATTACTTCCTGTTGCAGCGTGCAACCCGATCCCACCGGACAATCACATTTCAGCCTTATTACATTCTGTTGCGGCGCGCAACCCGATCTCACCGTACAATCACATTCCACCCTTATTACTTCTCACATATCACCCTTATTCCTCCTGTTGCGGCGCGCAACCCGATCTCACCATACAATCACATTTCATAGCAACAATAACAACCCACAATTAAATCACAAGGATTCATATCATCAAGAGTACAATTTCATTACCACCAAACAATCATGTGTTCACAATAGTCTTTATCAACCCTTAATTCAATCACAAAGATTTTCATCAACAAGAATATAAATTCATTACATCCAACAATCCGTATGAAATCAAGCCACAATAAACCTTGCCAAACAATGAGTCATGTACCACATTGCCATGGTCATTTAGTTCAATTAAATAAATTCATAACTCCTTTTCATCCCTTGTTACACAACCCTTAACACTTAGATACATTCACACATTTGGGTTCGTTACCATTCTTTCATACCAACATATTCAAGCATTTAACGACCTTGCACATGATAGAGTAATCACAAGAAATCACTTAACATGGTAATCGACTAAGAAAATCAGAAAATGAAATCTTACACCTCAACATAGCCGGACAATCAATTCACATATACTCAACAAGAAACCCATACCAAATGCTTGGACACCAAAAGGTGACTCTACGAAGATTAAAGTTAGCCATAATACGGGCCCGGTAACCATAATACGGGCCCGGTAACATGGTTTTCACATTAATTATCATTTTCAAAAATCTTTATATTTTTCAGAAAATAATTTTCTTTAAAAATTCATTTCTCGGGCTTAGGACCTCGGAATTCGATTCCGGGCATACGCCCGAGTCCTATATTTTCCTACGGACCCTTCGGGACCGGCAAATCACAGGTCCGGGTTCGTTTATCAAAAATATTGACCAAAGTCAACTTTAATCAATTAATTATTAGAAATTCAATTTTTTATCAAGTTTTCACATAAAAGCTTCCCAGCTACACGCCCGGGCTGCGCGCGCATATCGAGGTGAGATTAACGGAGGATTTCGAGGCCTCGAAATACAGACTTAGCTAAATTAACATAGGATGACCTTTTGGGTCATCACAGCGTCGCATAACCTCCTCCGCGAAAATGGAGGTGCAAGGATGCGATAGCTATGCGGTCCGCATTCCCTAAATGCGATCGCATCTTGGGCCGCATAGCTGTCCTCAAATTGGACAGAAGGTTGTCCATGTATGCGACCACTATGCAGTCTGCATACCTGATCTGCGATTGCATAGTGGACCGCAGATCTGCGCAAATCTGGAAAATTTTATCTTTTAAGTCCCGGGGTACTTTTTACTTCAAAAAAAAGTTCGTTTTAAAGAATTTCTACAGTTATAACAACACAGAGACCTATTCGGGCATTATTTTAGACATGAAATCTTACGGGTCTTTACACTGTTATCAATTGTGGAGTACTCATGCCCTTTCGTGCACATATTTTTCGTGTGCAGATCTAGGTACCAGCACTCTGTTTCGTGGCTAGGAGTCACTTAGCAGCTTCGAGGAGACCGCGAGGTAATTCTGCCGCGTCCGCAGAATCCCACGAGTCCCCTTCTACTCTAGTATATGCATAGATGACTTATGTATTTCCACTACTTCATTGTATAGAGCTACTTTTAGTATAGAGCTTGTGACTGATGTGACATTTCGAGTTTTGGGAAGTGAAATTGTACATGTCGAATGGCTGTGTTATGTGTCTTTTTTTTTTTTCTGCTTTATTTGTTATATTGCATTTATTTTCCGCAAATTTAGGCTTACCTAGTCGTAAAGACTAGGTGCCGTCATGAGACCGTCCGGAGGGTAAATCGGGTCGTGACATATTTGATAGACATATTATTTTATAAACAAACTAAAATATAGTAGTAATATTTACTTGCTAGCGCTCCGTGTATCACAAGGAAGACAAAGCATGTCATTATCTTCGTCAGTGATAATAAAGTAAACTAACTTTACAATTTTGGGTTAGCTTATGAACCTAACAAATCACTTGCCCATATGAATGCCATATCTAATAAGTTCTTGGATATGGCGGTGATTTTGGACAATCATTGGTGTAGCAACAAGTTAGAGGAGGCGGTTACGGCGATGAGATTTAATGATGTCTACTATAAAAATCAGATAGCCTACGAGGCTAAACACTTTTTTCTTTTGTGTTCAAATAAATATTTTTCAGGTTTGTGTTTTTTAATTTTTACTCGAAATATATAATATTTGGCCACCCTAAAGGTGTTTTGGCTTTTTGAAACAAGCTAATAAATATATCCAGATCGCCCAAAGATATCAAGAACTTATACTTTTGCTTTGTTTTTTTCACTCAAAAATAATTTTTGATAATATTGATATGATTTTTTAAATTTTCATATTCATAGATGGGTACACACGCAATGCGCGTACCCAGTGATAGTTATTATAAAAGTGGAAAGCCCAAAACTAAAAAGTTAAATTACTTTAATACCCCTATAAAATATAAAAATACCCTACTTCTGTTGTTAAAAAAATCGTTACATAATTCTTCACCAACAGACAACCATTCCATAATTCTCATAAATATTATTTTACACTATTTTCTTACCCAACAACTAGCACTTCAGAAGTAACCAAAAACTTTAAAAAACAAAAAACATGAAAATCTTCCATGTGTCATGATCCCAAATGAACCTTCATGATATAAATGTATGGAAGAGTTCTGATATGCTATAGAATATGAAAAATATTGTTGTACAAAAAGTCCAAGAGAAAAATGGCTCTTCTATTCTTATTTTAACTTTGCAATAGATTTGGTGCAGGAAAACAAAAGCGTCATTTCATGATTTGCATGAAGAACATGTCTTTGGATTTCCAAGAAGGAGATTTGGAGTTTTTACATGATCTTCTTTCTATTCGATTTTAAAATTCATGAGATGTGAATCAATACCTCAATTATCATGCAACGTTGGAAAGCTTTAAAACATTTCCTGAAAATTGAATAAAAATTACTAACAAGTGATATAAGCAGTCAGAAGGGGAAAGATTGTTATTCAAATTTATAATAATCATTATGCACACAGTGGACGTCAAAGTTCTTTTTTGGTGGAGAAAATAATGGACAAATCATCCTTTTATGCAAATCCTCCTACTACATAAGCAATATTGATATTGAAAATTTGTGTAAAACTATCTCAGCTCACAACCCATGTCAATGCGATGGATGGAGAAGAAGTATAAAGTAACAAAATAAGGTTATATATATATATATATATATATATATATATATATATATATATTAAAAGAATAATGCATGTTGAACTCTACATGAACAATTTGTTACTGCTCTTCTTATATTTATTTCATTTCTAGATGATTTGTGTGCTTAAATATTAGATATGCCTAAGAAAAGTGTGTTCTATTAGCAATGTCATGCTTGGAGAAGACTTGTTAAATTTAGAAATTATTTTACGCACGTTTATTTTACTGTAGTCCAACAGTAAATTCAAACCAGTCACTAATTCATAATTATCGACACAAATCTTGATTCATTTTGTTAACTTCATGTAACGCAACAAAATACTTTACGGGAACATATGTTTTCAATTGACCCTAAGCTGAAACGGTGACCGGTTCTTACTCTCAAACTTCAAACTTGAAGGCAAACATGGACTATTTGAAAGATATGGTAGTCTATTTAAGTAAAATGATGAGCTAGAATTTAAAATATTATGATATTCGTTAATCCCCTTTGACAGCATTTATGTGTCAGAAGAATACTCCTAGCGCATGATCTATCAATTACTCGAGAACAATATAGAAATAAGAGTATATATTACCTTATTTGCTATGAGGCCAGATTCATTATTCGTCATAGGTTAGAAAAAAATATGTAACTTGATTGATTCATGCACCTTTAAAAAGATGACTAGGTACTCCCAATATTTTGAAAAGTTAAATATTTTATGCATACATGATGATGCTTAGTACTTTTTATTCATAAAATACTGGTTCTTAACTCATTTTCGCAACACTAAAATATCCTTAACTTTGTGAGTTTTGTATGGAGAAAAATATTTTGATAAATATATTTTTGAGAAATACTTATTTTTTAATATTAAGTAATTGTAGGTGTTGATGGCTTATGCTACAATGATTTCTGATGATCTAATTTTTTTACCATTACATGATATTGTATTTACACTCGGTATAGTACTAAAATTTTAAGATGAAAAGCAATCGATAGCGCAAGGCGCAAATAGAACATGCATTTAAGAGATGTATAGTTGAAGGGAATATAAAAATATTCTATTTGTTTCAATTTATGCGTTTTATTACTTTTCTTTTTTAATTTATTTAAAAAAGAATGCCTCTATATTTAGGTGCTCTTTAGCTCCCGATATTTTACGTGGCATATTTAAAATCACAAAATTCAACAATATTTTAATACATTATATACATCTTCAGCTTAATTAGGATCACAAGTTTCAAAGCCTTTTTTTTACCTTTGTTTAGCTCTGTACAGTCAACCTAAGACTAGAATTGAGGAGAATATTTATTGTTTAGTGTGAGGACATGGACGATGGATCATTTTGCCCTGAGACGTTTGGTATTATTTCTTTTTGTAAAAAAAAACAATCTTTTTTTTAAAAAAAAATGGCTCCTTTAGTCAACATCTCTATATGAGGAGGTTTTACTTGGCAGTGGAGTTACTGTTTGGCTTAAGTTAATAGTCTGCTTGCAAAGTTTGATGTTTGTCTGTAATAAATTTTTCGTACTTGCATGTATCTAATAAAAAATTAATTGCTTATCTTTGTAGATAATTTTTATTCAGAACTTTTTACTTTATTCTTCCATATATAAATATTTTTTTAGCGTATGATCGCTTTGACATTTGTGTAAGATTAGAATTACTCTATGCACCGATATTCCTAAACAAAATTATTTGCATAATGATATTTGATTTATAAACCGTAATACAATTTGACTCAGGTGCAGCGCACGTGCCGAGAAACTAGTAACCAACAAATTTAGAGGAGAGAAAATATATAAGTTATACAATCATTTTCAAAAAGAAAAGTATTTTATTATAAATAATAAAAATGATATACGTATTAAATAGTTTGTGGTTTTTGTGAGAAAAAATTGGTATTAAACATTGATTTTTCTACTTCTGCTACTACAAAAGAAAAGAAAAATGAAAGACCACGTTCTGCGGCTCCCGTTATTCATGCAAACCCTATTGTTGTAGGATTTATATGCAAATAGATATTTCCGTCTCTTCAACAACTAGAACGGCAGAAGCAGGGAATACGGGACTTTCAAGTTTTAGTCACAAAATCCTAAATCGATCCAAATTCATATACTTGAAATAAACTTCTGAGATAAATTGTAATTATACAGCTAAGCAGTGACTGGGTACTACCATTTTCCCTAGTGTTTCATAAGATGGAAAAGATGGAAAAACCATCAAAGGACCTTTGAGTGATCTAATTAAGTAATCCATCTGTTACATCACACAGGAGATATATAGACACTTTTACCTTTTTGCTTTATCTTTTTGATATTGCGTCTCCAAATACAAATAGGAATATTTCAACTAACAGTAGGAAAAGGAACAGAGAGACAGAGAAGTGCGTGCTGTCACGACATTTAGACAAAGAAGAGCACGTTAGGGAGTGGCGGCCCACGGCCGGTTGGTCCTCTGTTTTATTCAATTTTAGCTTCAATTAAAGTCTCCCTTTCAATCCAAGTCTCATTCCTCCTCTTTCTTTACCACTCCACTGCTCTATTCTTCTTTCATTGCTAACCCCAAAAGCTCCACCATAACTTCCATACCCAACTTTAATTTCTCTTCCACAATAAGTGTTCTTCTTTCAAATCACAAGAATCTGTCAAAATGAGGACTCTGTGCCCCAACTTGGATAGAGAAGATGGACTAGAAACTGTGCTCGAAGTCCCCATCCCTGAAGAAATGTTTGCTTCCCATAAGAACAGGTCATGGCATAACATGAAATCTTGGGTCAAGTCTCACACTCATGACAAGTCTGCTGATTCCATTTTCGGCGGCCGTAATGCTGAAATTCAGCTCTTGCTTGGCGTTGTTGGAGCCCCTTTGATCCCTCATCCCATCCGTTGTGACCACTTTCTCAACAAAAAGATCAATGATCATCCCATTGTAAGTTCACGAACAACTAACTTGAAAATCTTACCCTATAATTATAGTCGAGAAATGTTGCTAAATTAGGTTTCTGTGTATACTTGTGCAGGAGGCTTCCATGGCAAAATATATAGTACAACAGTACATAGCGGCTGCAGGAGGAGAAAATGCTCTTAATTCAATTGACAGCATGTATGCTATGGGGAAGGTAAAGATGTTAGCGTCAGAATTTATAGCAGGAGATGGTATGGGATTGAACAATAATGGCAAGGTGATGAAGAATATCAAATGCGTAAAAAATGGGCCAGGGGAAATGGGAGGATTCGTGTTGTGGCAGAAGAGACCTGATCTTTGGAGCATAGAGCTAGTCGTTTCAGGGTGTAAAATCAGTGCTGGAAGTGATGGTAAAGTTGCTTGGAGACAAACTCCATGGCACCATTCTCATGCCTCTCGCGGTCCTGCAAGGCCTCTTCGTCGTTCCTTACAGGTACTTTTTCAATTCAAATTAGCAAATTATTACCTCTTTTCACTTTAATTAGTGTGTCCCTTTATTAATCATAATGTAATATAAAGTAAAATTAAGTGAAAAGACGAATTATTCCATCAACTTAAGGAATGTTTGTAGCCCAATAGAGTTTAATTTTTCGAATCCCATAATGTGTGGATAGACAAACATTCTTTGATTGTTAAAGACAAAGCGCTATGCTCTTTCACATTGTGAGGGGTCTCATGTCTGGTATCTACCTGGAAGTTGTCAAGTGTGAAATGATCCGGTCAACCTATTCAAATTCGTTTGGTGTTCTTTTGACTTTAATCATCCAGGGGACCTACTTCAAATTAAAGTTCTGTTTTCCTTTTGCTTTTTCCACGGTCGAGCTATGCTCGAGCTATCTCTTCCGTTTTTAAACTTTTTTTTCTTTTTGGTTTCTTATCGGCCATTCCATGTGGGCCTAGGATGTTATTCTACCAAATCAACTACTTAATCAAATAAGTATTCCAATTAGCCAGTTAGCCTAATCTTTTTATGATCTGGAGGATCAAGCAGTCAACGTTGATATAAGTTGGTGTCTAATCCGTCTTTTTTTTTTGGTCGAGTCTATTTACAAATTCCACGTTGTGGATCACATGGATCGAGTACACCCAAATTCCACAAATTTAAACGCCTTGACCCCAACAACTTGTTCCTTTAGCCAAAATTGGAACAATACAAATGTAGCAAACAATAAGCCAGCACTACTGAAAATGACACCTCGATGTGACCAAAAGCCCCAGGGGAAAAGGAAAAGAAAAAAAGACATTATGTTGTGGAAGGTATAGAGCTTTCTGTTTACATTTTTCAGAGGCGGATGACCTCATTTGTTTTTTTTTTTTTTTTTTAAGATTAATACGTCTGAATCTAGATACACATCTAAATATTAAGATGTGTATTAAGATTAAGGTATCTGAATCTGAATACATATCTGAATATATTAAGATGTGTATTAAGATTTCAATAGAAATAATTAAGACTGTTTGATTTTTAACATCTGAATGTATAAAATTTATTTTTATTTGAAAATTAATAAACATAAAATTCAAAATGAAATACTAACTAATCTAATATTCTATCAATAAAATATATGGTTTTTTAAAATATGATAGTTGTGGTGGTATGGCTAATGGGTGAATGCCGACTAGAGGCGGTGGTTGGTGGTAGTTTTGGTTGATGTGGTGGTTCATGCTAGTAGCTAGTAGTGATTGGTAGTGGTGGCGGTTATGATTGAGGATGATGGTGGTGGGTGATGATAGTTAATAATGACGGGTGGTGGTATTAGTTGTGACTGAGAAAGGTGGTGGGTGGGGGGTGGTAGGTTATAATAATGGGCAGTGTCGGTTGTGGTTTTTGATGGTAATGGGGTGGTCAGTTGTGGTAGTTGAGGTGGATGAGTGATGATTGTGGGAAATAATGATATATATCGGAGTGGTGGGGATATTGGGCGGTGATGGTCTATAATAATGGCGGCTATGATTAAGGGTGATGGTGGAGGTAGTGGTGGTGGTGGTGGTGGTGGTGGGGGGGGGCAGTAGTGGTTGAGTATGGTGGTAGTGACTGCATGGTGGTAGTTGATAATGGTATACGGTGGCGGCAATTAATAATGAATATGTGACAGCATCTTGATGAAATTAAGTCTCTTGTTATAGATCTTAATCATACAGACCTATTTAGACCTATTAAGTGATTGTGAAGCAAAGAAAACAAACACACTTAATGATTAAGATCTGAATAATTAAGATTCAGACTTTAAAAATAAATGCATTTAATGTTTGAGATCTGAATGATTAAGATTCAGACCTTCATTGAGAGCAAACAAATGAGGCCTTAAGGTGGCTTATGCGGGTTAAATATTGGGACTAACTGGACCGATTGATTTCAGTTCAAAATTCAAATCATGTACGCATAGCAAAATAAATTTAAGACATATAATAAGATTATAGATCCTGAATCCGCCTTTATTTACATATGGACTAATTGGTTTTCTAATCAATTGAACAGGGTCTTGATCCAAGGTCCACTGCTAATTTATTTTTCAATTCCATTTGCGTCGGAGAGAAGACCATAAATGGGGAAGACTGCTTTATATTAAAGCTTGAAGCAGATCCTTCAACTCTGAAAGCAAGAAGCAGCTGCAATGTTGAGATTATGAGGCACACCGTTTACGGATACTTCAGCCAACGAACAGGCCTTTTAATAAATCTAGAGGACACTCATCTTCTAAAAATAAAAGCCCCTGGAAATGATGTCTTTTGGGAAACAACAATGGAGTCGTTAATCCAAGATTATCGTACGCTTAATGGGGTTAACATTGCACATGCCGGCAGGACATCAGTTTCTCTATTCAGGTTCGGCGAGAACTCAGAAGGCCACACCAGAACAAGGATGGAAGAAGAATGGACCATTGAAGAAGTCGACTTTAACATAAAGGGGCTCTCTATTGACTGTTTCTTGCCACCTAGTGACTTGAAGAAAGAAGATGAAGCATGTGGGATAGTCATGAATCATGACGCGACGAAAAAGAATTTGAGGCTGGCGTTTAAGATTCATGCCAACACTCCTAAATTGATAGCTTCTGGGAAAGGTGTAACGGTTGCCAAAATCGTGGCTATTGAGGAAGAAGATTCAGAAGAATATGAATCAGACGAAGACTTGTAAAATTTGCAGTTGTACTTGTATCCTGTGGTCATTTTTGTACATAGAGCACCACAAGGATTTGTCTATGTATAAAGCATTTATATACATATACACATCTTGATTACTCAACTTGAAGGTTGGGTTTTAACGGTTAGATTACTAAGTGAAGATATTTTCAGGTGTTGTCGTGATTTTCTTATCTTTTGTTTCCTGTTTCTTGAAGGAAAAGACAATATATTTATCATAATTGAGTTTTCCTTTGTGTAGAAGGAAATTATAATTCTTCTATGTTTGGCTAGTCTTTTTTCTTGTACGAAAATGTTTGGACTTTTATAAATTGATGATCCTTCCTTCTCATTCAGCAACCTCCACACAATGTAGGCGTATGAGGTTTGAGAGTCGTGTTTAGGGGAAACTTTAGGGGACAAGTGTTTGTGTATCACTTGGTTGCCTCTTCGTAAGGTTATTCTCTCGATATTTCGTACTCTCTTCTTATATAATGGATCGCTCATCTCCGTCCGTGGACATAAGTCAATTGACCGAACCACGTTAAATATTTGTGTCTCTTTTGGTAAATTTCTCTTTTGTTGTTGGATTTATCGTCGTTCAATTGTTGCGTTACTAGCTTCTACATGACACCTGATTTTTTTCGGTCCTAACAAATATTTCTGCCAAGATGAGGTTTTCTATATCCACGACAACAATAATAACAACAAATAAGCACTATTCCAAGCAAGTTGGGGTCAGTTATATGAATTTTCATTGTTCATGTTGCCATATTCAAGTCTTAATCTAATATTATAAAGGGATTTTTTCATTCATAAACAAATTTGAAACCTTATTACGAAAAATATTCAGGTTTTGATATTTACCTTGACCTAAACACAATTTCGTTACAAAATATATACAGTCTACCTCCTTTTCCGTTTTTCTCTCATATCCCCTCTTCTCTCCAACAAACTGTTGATTTTCTATGCTTCTAGGGATAACCGATCACGCATCAAATATTTATGCAAAGTTTTCAAAGATTACAAGAGTATCAATTGTTTTTCGTTGGTCAGTACCAATCTAAGTGCAACATAATATTTTTGTTGTTGGTTTTGACAGAATTAAACAGTTCTAAATAAATCATTGTCTCAATTAATTAAGTTGGTAAATAAATTCACTTATTTCTTACAGTTCTTCTGAGGAGGGTTGTACGTACTATTATTAGGAGATCTAGCAAAAGTCGAAACTGATGATTGACGTCGTTAAATTTGTAAAGTATCAGTGCATTTGCTTCTCTTTGTAATAATCATATAATAAGTAATATTAAGTTTTCATTAACGTAACCTACAGCATAGATGTACCTAGAAGATTAGTGTTATCCTTATTTTTATATTCTCTAATTTTCCCTTAGGGTTATATTTATAGCCTAAAATTGGTGTGCTCGCACTCGCTGCACAAGGCCATCACATCAACAAAAAGCTGCAGACGTCTTATCTGTAATATTCACACATTATTTATATCCAGTTATATATAACTACAATATCATATCACTTAAATATAATTTATACACAAATTTATACAATATGTCTTTTGTATATTTTGTATCTGATTTATACATAATAAAAACAAATTCATACAACTAAAATATATCTACAACTTCCACACATTACAATATCATACCACTTAAATACAATTTGTATACAAATTTATACAATATGTCTTTTGTATATTTTGTATCTGATTTATACATGGAAAAAATAAATTTCATACAACTAAAATATATCTACAACTTTCACACATTATTTCTATCCAGTTATATACAACTACAATATCATACCACTTAAATACAATTTGTATATAATTTTGATACAATATGTCTTTTGTGTATTTTGTATCTGATTTATACACAGTAAAAATAAATTTCATACAACTAATTATATATTATACAATTTATCTACAACTTTCATATATTATTTCTACCCAGTTATATACAACTACAATATCATACAACTTAAATATAATTTTTATTCAAATATTATACAATATTGTTCAACTTTCATACAATATTTAAATAAATAAAAAATATACAACTACAACAAAAAATAATTTTTCTACAACTTCACTAAAATTTCATAAGTATAATGTATGTCATGTCTTTTCTTCTTCTTTTTCTTCGAGTTTCAATCTGAAATTCAGCCAAAATCAAGTCTAATCTTCACCAAAACACCCTCAAAATCGAGATACAAACTCCAAACAATATTTGCAATTGTTTGCAACAACATCCAATCCAAACAAATAATGGTTTTTGAAAACCCAAATTCGAATTCAAAGCTTCAAAGCCTTTTAATGGTTGTCAATGATGGAATTGCTGCTCTCTTTTCCGTTTCTTTACATTACTGGAATTAGGGATTGAGAGATAGAGAGAGACGTAGAGAGAATTCCCAATTGTTTACACCCAATTCAAACAAATAATATTTTTTGAAAACCCAAATTCGAATTTCAAAGCTTCAAAGCTTTTTAATGGCTATCAATGGTGGAATTGTTGCTCTTTTTTTCTTTGCTCTACATTACTGGACTTAGGGATTGAGAGATAAGAGATGCGTAGAGAGAGATAGAGAGAGATAGAGATAGATAGATAGATAGATAGAGAGAGAGAGAGAGACAGACAGAGAGAGAGAGAGAGAGAGAGAGAGAGAGAGAGAGAGAGAAAGAGCACATGAGGGATAGAGAATAAAGATGAGAAATATTTGATTCCTAATATAAAGGGATACTCATTTAATTCCTAAAGTGTATATAATTGATAATTTTGTATACAAGATGCAATTAAAGTGAAACTTGAGTAGGGAGGGTAATAAAATTTCAAATAGTGTATAACTATGTAAAAATTCCTATTATAAATTGTATCAATTCTCCCAAAATTCATATGGACACAATGTGCAAGCCTTGAAGAAGGATCTAATTGTCTAGGCAAGGTTTCTTTTAAGAGAGAACTATAGAAAACCTTAATCCCGTGTTCCCCGCAACGCTGTAATGAAATTGAGGTTGAACACTGTGAGCACCTAATTTTTGCCATAATATAAAATTACTCCTAAAAATTCAAAAAACAAATAGCTTTAAATTATTTTTCTATATTTTTACTTAGTTTGCTTTGTATTATTCATGTTTGATGCATTTTTTAAGTTGCATTTTAAATCCTAAAGAAAATACAAAAAAATGTTTTGAATCTTTACATTTTTAGATTTTAATTGCATTTGTAAAACAATAAAAACCAAAAAGTACATAAGTAACTCTACATGATTTTTTTAGCTAAATGAATAAGTTAATTGTCGAAAAATAGGTTATTAGGTTAATTCTGCAAATTAGTTGGAATTAGGAGTTTAAAATAAATTGGTTATTCTTGCAAAATTGAAAGAAAGAAAGAGAAAGGTTTGCCATGTCATCAATCATCTTATTTACTAGGCGTTGGTAAGTAGCTCCTGCATTTTTTAGTCCAAACGACATTATATTGTAACAATACATTCCATACTTGGTGATAAATGAGGTCTTTTCCTGGTCCTCCTGGTTCATCTGAATTTGATTGTACCCGGAATAAGCATCGAGAAAGGTAAGGATCTCGTGGTCGGCCGTGGCGTCGATCATACGATCGATGTTAGGCAATTGGAAAGAGTATTTGGGGCATGCTTTGTTCAAATCCTTGTAATCCACACATATTCTAAGTTTGTTACTTTTTTTAGGGACTACGACTACATTCACTAACCATTCCGGGGTATTTTACTTCCCTAATGGACCCTATTTTGAGAAGTTTAATTATCTCGTCCTTTATGAATGCATGTTTTACCTCGGACTGGGACCTTCTTTTTTGTTTCACTGGTTTGAACCTGGGGCCGAGGCTTAGCCGATGTGTGGTTATCTCCAGTGGGATCCTTGTCATATCTAAATGGGACCAAGAAAACAATCTATGTTATCGATAAGGAATTGAATGAGTTTTTTCCTGAGTTCGGGGGATAATCCTGTTCCCAAGTATACCTTTTGCTTGGGCAGATGCTCGATCAGTATCACCTGTTCCAGCTCCTCGACCGTTGACTTGGTTGCATCTGATTCCTCAGGAACAACGAAAGTTCTAGGAGTAAGGAAATCCTCCTCTTCTTCTTTGATTACCTGTCCCTCCGACTCGATCGAGGCCGAGAACGGTGATTGCTATTTAGCCATCTGCTTGTCTTTGATGTTCGATTTTCCAGAGGTCGAAGGTGCTAGTGTCGGCATCACCTCGTCGACTGCAAATATTTCCTTTGCTGCGTGTTGTTCCCCGTAATTAGCCAATCATGGGATTTCTAACTATATTTAAAATTGTACCATAATTAGAACTCCTCTACTATATAAAGAGGGGCTCTAATCATTGTAAAGGCATAAAATTCACGCAATTTAAAGCAATATACTACTCTTTAAGCTCTCAATACTCTTTTTATATCTCACTCTACTCATTCCTTTGGTTTGAGGGTAACCTGTCTCGAAGGACAAAGCTGCACATCTCATTTGGTTTACTTTATTTTTCTTTACAGTCAATCTTTTATATCAATTTACACATTTTCTCAGTTTTTGCCAGGTGAAATCACATATGCTTAAAACCACATATAAATTCAATGGTTATCCGTTTTTAGGGTAAACAGTTTGGCGCCCACCGTGGGGCTAAAGATAATAGTGATTGCCTGGTACTAACTTCCGTAACACACTATTTTATACTTGTTCTTGTGAGTATCTTTGATTCCAAGACCAACAAGTTGAACTCTCAAGCAGCACAACCACATGTTGACAATGGTCTTGGTTTCCACGGCGAGAACGACAACATAGTTGCCCCTGGGAACGAGGTACCTCCAGTTGACCTCGATGGGGTCCCGGACGTAGACCCAATCAACTTCAATTCCCATATTGCCATTGATGCAAAACTGACTATCGACCCCGAGAATAGCGTCCGCAGACACGTTCGATCAGAAGGTCAGAGCGCACAGGGTGGCGAAGAAAGCGGGATCAGCCTTCGAGTGAAATTCGAAAGGTTGCAGGTTCAACAAGTTGCAATAGCACAACTCCAAAATCAGAACCATGCACCGAGCAGGGTTGAGCCCGAGCCATCGCAGGAAGTTGTTCATAGGGTCGAATCAGTGTTAAGAAGATCAAACAGAAATGAATCAGGGACGGACCCCGCTATTATGAAGATTCTCGAGGAGCTGACAAAGCGAGTTGAAACGGGGGAGAAGAAGATTGAAACAATTTACAAGAAGGTGGAAACATATAACTCCAGAGTTGAACAAATTCCGGGGCACCGACGATTTTGAAGGGCTTGGATTCGGAGAAGTTTGTACAAAAGCCCTTCCCCCGAGTGCGGCTCCAAAACCAATTCCCAAAAAGTTCTTCATGCTAGAAATTCCCAAGTACAACGGAACAACCGACCCCAACGAGCATGTCACTTCTTACACATGCGCGATTAAGGGAATGATCTGGAAGACCATGAGATCGAGTCCATATTGTTGAAGAAATTCAGGGAGACCTTATTAAAGGAGCCATGATATGGTACCATAATTTTCCACCCAACTCCATTAATTCTTTTGCCATGCTTGCAGATTTCTTCTTCAAGGCATACACAGGAGCTATAAAGATCGAGACTAGGAGTTCGGACCTCGACAAGACGAAATAGAAAGATGACGAGATGCTCAGAGAGTTTGTGTCTCGGTTCTGAATGGAAGGTATGGATCTACCACCGGTTGCCTTTAATTGGGCCGGTTAAGCCTTCACTCAGGGATTAAATGTACGAAGCTCGGTGGCATCACGACAATTAAAGCAGAACTTGATCGAATACCCAACTGTCACCTGGGCCGATGTGAATAATCGATATCAGTCAAAGATTAGGGTCGAAGACGACTAGCTGGGGGCTCCTTCCGAGTCCGTTTATCCTATCAGGCCCATCGATAGAGTCAAAAGGGGCATTGACCGGGAACCATGGTCAAACAGGGATCGTTACCAGCCATATAATGGAGATCGGAGGAACAACAGACCTAGGCGCAAACCCGTTCGAGGTGAAAGTAGAAATGATCGGGGGTCATAACTCTCGAGGGCTCATGAGAAAGAATGATTTCAACAGGAACGTCGAGCCTAAGAAAGCACCACGGGCGTCGGAATATAACTTCAACGTTGATGCATCAGCTATCGTATGCATCAAAGATACTAGATGGCCTTGACCTTTGCAGACTGATCCAGCCCACATAAATCCCAATCAAATGTGCAAGTATCATTGCACCCATGGCCATAGAATAGAAGATTGCAGGAAACTAAGGGAGGAAGTAGCCCAGATGTTCAACGAGGGGCACCTTCATGAATTCTTAAGCAATCGGGCTAAGAACCACTTCAGAAACAGAGATTCAAACATATAGAACGAGCAAGAAGAGCCACAATACGTGATCCACATAATTTTTGGAGGGGTCGATATTCCTCAAGGACCCGTATTTAAATGCACCAAGGTGTCGATCACAAGGGAGAAGCGAACTCGAGATTATGTACCGGAAGGGACCTTGTCTTTCAACGACGAGGATGCATAGGGAATATTACAACCCCATAATAACGCATTGGTAATATCTTTATATATGAATAAGACTCAAGTTAAACGTGTTTTGATTGATCCAGGTATCTCGGCCAACATCATTTGATCCAGGGTCGTAGAACAGCTCAGCCTGCAGGATCAAGTTGTGCCCGCGACTCGAGTACTTAACGGCTTCAACATGGCATGCGAAACCACCAAAGGTGAAATAACTTTGCCTATGAATGTGGCTGGGACCATCCAAGAGATGAATTTCCATTTGATCGAGGGCGACATGAGGTAATAACACCCTGTTCGGTTGGCCATGGATACACAACATAAGGACAGTACCCTCGACCCTCCATCAGGTTCTGAAGTTCCCGACTCCAGAAGGAGTTAAAACGATCTACGGGGAGCAACTTGCCGCCAAGGAAATGTTTGCAATCGATGAACACCAATATTGGAAACAAAAGGGTCAGATTTAAAGGGAAAACAAGAGGCCAAATAGGAACCACAGACACCGGCCTCGACCCGATCGGAGAAGCAGGAGACTGACGAGGATGATGACTATGGGGTCCCTCGATCCTTTATAGTCCCCGATGATTTCGACGCCACCAAGTCGACGGTCAAAGAGCTGGAACAAATCATAGTGACCGAACATCAGCGCGAACGAAAGGTATACCTAGGCACGGGGCTAGCTCCCGAGCTTAGGGGAAAATTTATTCAATTCCTTAAAACTAACATGAATTGCTTTGCTTGGTACCATCTCGATATGACAGGGATCCCACCAGAAATTACCACTCATAAACTAAGCCTGGATCCGAAATTTCATCCAGTGAAACAAAAAAGAAGACCCCAATTCGAAGTCAAGCATCCCTTCGTCAAAGACGAGGTAACCAAACTTCTTAAAATAAGATCCATTCGATAAGTAAAGTATCCCGAATGGTTAGCAAACGTAGTGGTAGTCCCTAAGAAGTGAAATAAACTTAGAATGTGTGTATATTACAAATACCTCAATAAAGCATGTCCCAAGGATTCTTTTCCTTTGCCTAATATCGATCGCATGACCGATGCTACGGCCGGCCACAAGATTCTCAGTTTTCTCGATGCCTATTCTGGGTACAACCAAATACAGATGAACCCAGAAGATAAGGAAAAGACCTCGTTTATCACTAAATATGACACCTACTGCTATAATGTAATACCATTCGGACTAAAAAATATTGGTGCTACTTACCAACGCCTAGTAAACCGGATGTTAGAAGAACAAATAGGAAAACCAGTGGAGGTTTATATTAATGACATGTTAGTTAAGTCCTTTCTAGCAGAAGACCATTTGAAGCATTTACAGAAAACTTTCGGTATACTAAAAAGGTACAATATGAAGCTCAACCCAGAAAAATGTGCATTCGAGGTCGGCTCAGGAAAGTTTCTCGGCTGATGGTATCAGATCGAGGAATTGAGATCAACCCTGGTAAAACCAAAGTTATCGAGGACATCACAGTAGCAAAGGCGCCGTGCAAAGGTTAACGGGGCGCATAGCCATTTCAAGATCTTTAGATAAGAGGCACCGGCTCTTCTCGTTACCGAAGAAAAGAAGGATAACTTCACGTGGACTCCGGAATGCCAATAGGCCAAGAGTAACTAAAATGGTACTTATCGAGCCCACCGCTGCTTCACACGCCAAAAGTGGATGGGCAACTTTACTGTATTTAGCAGTATCAGAGATAACGGTAAGGGGAGTCTTGGTCCGAGAAGAAAAAGGTACGCAATTCCCTATCTATTATGTTAGTCAGACCTTAGGTGAGGCCGAAACCAGGTATCCCCATCTAGAAAAAATTGGCGCTCGTTTCAATAAGCGCCTCTAGGAAACTAAAACCATACTTCCAATGTCATCCCATATGTGTTGTAATAGCTTATCCGCTTCAAAATATTTTGCATAAACCCGAACTTTCGGGTCGGTTGGCCATAGAAATCAGCAGGTACGATATTGAATATCGACCTTGAACATCCATCAAGTCTCAAATTTTGGCAGACTTCGTGACTGACTTCACGCCGACCCTCATACCCGAGGTTGAAAGAGATCTGTCAGTAAAATTGCGGCAAGTGCCAAAGGCATGCACCCATGATTCATCAACCCGGGGAACTGCTCCACTCAGTCTTGTCCCCATGGTCATTCATGAAGTGGGGGAATGGACATCATTATCCCTCTTCCATCGGCCCCAGGTAAAGCTCAGTTTATTTTATTTATGACTGATTATTCCTCTAAGTGGGATGAAGCACAAGCTTTCGAGAAATTCAGGGAGACAAAAGTCATACACTTTATTTGGGACCACATCATATGTCGATACGGGATTCCCTCCGAAGTTGTGTGCGACAATGGGAGGCATTTCATCGGCAGCAAGGTGACTAAATTTCTCAAAGATCACAAGATCAAAAGAATCTTATCAACACCTTATCATCCTAACGGGAATGGACAAGCCGAATCGACCAACAAAACCATCATCCAAAATCTTTAGAAGAGACTAACCGAGGCTAAAGGTAAATGGAAAGAAATCCTACTTGAGGTTATTTGGGCATACCACACAACGTCGAAGTCTAGCACTAGGGCTACCCCGTTCACATTAGTTTTTGGAGCCAAAACTCTAATACCGATCGAGTTCGGAGAACCTAGTAAGGTTTCGATATACAACAGAAGAGTCAAATAACGAGGCCATGAATACGAGCCTAGAATTATTGGATGAAACACGTGAAGCCTCCCTCGTCCGATTGGCTGCCCAAAAACAGCGAATCGAGAGATACTAAATTGAAAAGCCAATCTTCGATATTGGCGCGGGGACTTGGTGCTAAGGAAAGTCACCCTCAACACCCGAAATCCTAATGAACAAAAATTGGGTCCAAACTGGGAAGGACCATATCAGATTCTTGAGGTTGCCGGAAAAGGGTCTTACAAGCTCGGAACGATGAATAAGGATTAGCTGCCGAGCAATTGGAACATATCACACCTAAAACTACTACTGCTAAGGTATGACCCCTTTTCTATTTTTCAAAATTTGTTATAGACTAACACTTGCAGGTGGTCAGCAAGAATTGATGGTAGATTTCACAGCGAACAAAATGAAGTCTTTAGGTCTGAAATCACGTGTTTCACTCTTTTTCCGTTAGACCAGTTTTGTCCCAAATGGGTCTTTCGGCGAGACTTTTAACGAGGCAACAATGGATCGTACTAACCTAGAATGAAGCCCGATTACGAATCGACATCGAAGATCATCTCAACAATATCCGAGGTTCCTCTGCAATCAACCTCGAATACTGGGGGGAACTACCATCGGATACACATTATCTTCGAATATCAACTCTAGCGAGGAAACTACTTCACAAAAGGAAGGTCTCGATAGATAGGATTTTTTATAAGGGACAAGCGGGCAGAACGAACCGTGCCCACATAGATTGATCGAGCCTTGACTTAAACATGTACGCATGTATGATTATTTTGATCAAGAATAAAAGAAGTACTTTCCTTGCAAATTTTCCTCTTTACATATCTTAAAAGAGCTTCCTTCTATAACGAGCCTAAGGGTAATACTTAACCAAAACACGAATGATCGCTCCCTCACTCGGGGACTACCGTTCAGCTCGAACAACCCAAGTTATCGGGCCTCGGGGACAAAAGACCACCCCACTTGGGGACTACTATCTTGGTTAAGCCCAAACAAAATGGAAAAATAAGCCCATTGGGTAGATCCCGAAGTGAAAGGCTACGACCAATTTAACACGGCTCGAAAATGTCCGAAATCCATAATGAAATAGGCCTTCTAAAAAAGCAAATTCTTTCATAACCGGTTCTAAAAGGCTACCCTCGGCAAAGTAAAAAATTTAAGACATCTTCGAGAAAGGCTTAGATAATATCGAGCCCCAAAAACTCTAACAAATACGAAGGGTTGTTCGGACCCCCGAACACAAACTTATTATCCTATGCTAAGGCATTTCAACCTTTGTGATTACAAAATACAAAGCAAAGAAAATAAAAACTTAAGAGCCAAAAGGGAAAAGAAAAGCCTTGTATTCATATATAAAATAGTCTTCTTCACAAGGGCCAAATCGACCAAGTCCAAAAAAAAATTTTACAACGACCCAAAACGGTCTTGGAAAAGGTGCAAAAAGAAGAATAAAAAAAGAACTAAGTCCTATGAGGCTTGGTCAGCATCTCCGTCCTTGGGGTCTTTCCCATCTTCAAATCCACTGAGGCTATCAGAGTCATCCTTGAGCATCCTTGTGATGACCCAAAAAGTCATCCTATGTAAATTTAATTATAATTGTATTTTGAGGCCCCGAGGGCCTCCGTTAATCTCACCTCGATGTGCGTGTGCAGTCCGGGTGCGTAACCGGGAAGCCTTTATGTGGAAATTGGATAAAAAGTTGAATTTATGATAATTAATTGAATAAAGTTGACTTTGGTCAACATTTTTGGTAAACGGACCCGGACCCGCGATTTGACGGTCCCGGAGGGTGCGTAGGAATATATGGAACTTGGGCGTATGCTCGGAATCGAATTCCGAGGTCCCAAGTCCGAGAAATGATTTTTTAAAGAAAATTATTTTCTGAAAATAATAAAGGATTTTGAAAATGAACTTTGATGTGGAAACTGCGTTACCGGGCCCGTATTATGGTTCCGGAGCCCGGAACAGGTTTAAAATGGTTATTATGAGTTGTCTGTAAAATTTTGTAAGAAATGGACTTGGTTTGACGTGTTTCAAATCAAAAATGGGAAATTTAGAAGTTTATGAAGTTTGAGAAAATTCTATAGATTTTGTAGGTTAATTCATAGTTTTTGATGTTATTTTGGTGGTCTAATTACTCGAACAAGTCCGTAGGATGCTTAGGAGGGTGTGTGTGTATTTGGTTTTGAGCCTCGAGGGCTCGGGGGTGTTTCGGGTAGGTGTTCGGAGTGTTTGACTCAAGGAAACATTGCTGGTGCACCAGTTCTAGTGTGCCCGCACCTTCGAGCCTAGGGCCGCAGGTGCGAGACCGCAGGCGCGACGTTTTGTCCGCAGGTGCGGTTCCTCTCGCATATGCGGACCATCTTCCGCAGAAGCGGGTAAGATTCCGCAGATGCGGCCCCGGTGGGCCTGGCCATTTTCCGCAGGTGCGATTCCTTTTTCCGCACTTGCGAGATCGCAAGTGCGACCAAAGCACCGCAGGTGCGAGAGTCGAGCAGTGAAGTTCTTTTAAAAACAATTTCAGACGTTCTTCTTCAAACTTTTCTCAAAAAATAGAAGGCTTAGGGCGATTTTTCAAGGGATTTTTCTTCCCAAATCGTAGGTAGGTGTTCACTAATTGATTTCCTTCAACTTTCCAACGTTTTTCATCAATTATCATCAAGAATCCTAAGGTTTTCAAAGGTAGAAATTGGGGGTTTTGGGTAGAGTTAGGGCTTTTAGAATTTTTAGGAATTCAACCTCGTTTTGGGGTCGAATTTCAAAACAAATTATATATTCGGGCTCGTGGGGGAATGGGTGATCAGGTTTTGGTCCGAACCTCGTGTTAGGACCAAGCGGGCCCGGGGTCGATTTTTGGTATTTTTGGAAGAATGATGGGAAATGTATAATTAGGCTTTGGAATTGGTTTATTGAGTAATTATTGATGTTAATAAGTCAATTATGTCTAGATATTATCGTTTCGGAGTTGGATTCGAGAGGAAAGGCTGTGCTTGAGGCTTGACTTGCATTTTTGGAGCCGAGGTAAGTGTTTGGCCTAACCTTAGCTTGAGGGAATAGGTATAGAGTCTTATTTGCTATGTGTAATTCATGTCCAACGTATAGGTGAGGTGACAAGTACCTATATATCGTTGTCAAGCATGCCCGTGAGTCAAAATGTGATAATTTATACCGTGTTCTTGATATTCTTTATGATAGGAATAATTGATGATTTCGAAGGGTTACACTGATGTTGTTTCGTGATGTGGGAAGTTATTGATTAATTGTTTAGTTGAGGGCTTTACTGTTGAAATTATACTACCTCTGAGTGAGATTGGCTATAGCTGAGTCCCTTGCCGGGATGATAGAATTTTATGATTTTTACTTTACAATTGAGCTTTCTTATTGTTAATTTTCATATCAAGTTGTTTCCTTTATATGTGTCATGCACGAGGGGACATTCCGTGCCGAGTGACTGTGAGGCTATGCACGAGGGGACATTCCGTGCCGAGTGATTTTATTATTTATCGCACGAGGGGACATTCCGTGCCGAGTGATTATTATTTATGCAAGGGGACATACCGTGCCGAGTGACTGTGAGGCTATGCACGAGCGGACATTCCGTGTTGAGCGATCTTATTATTTATGCATGAGGGGACATTCCGTGCCGAGTGATTGTGAGATTATGCACGAGGGGACATGCCGTGCCTTTTGTTGTTCATTTATCTGTTCCGAGATGTTAAACTCCTATTTTACTTCTACATTTCAGTTATTCCCTGCTCTATTGTGTTGGTATTTGTTGTCCCTTTTATCCCCAGCATGTTCTCCCCGTACCTGTATTTACTTTTTTATTTCCGTTATGATTTTCTATTTGAGTATAGAATTGCGCAAGTATGAATTGTTGTCGGTCCTAGACTCGTCACTACTTCGCCGAGGTTAGGCTCGGCACTTACTCAGTACATGGGGTCGGTTGTACTGATGCTACACCTGCACTTCTTTATGTTGTGCAGATTACGCAGCCGGACCCGGTGGACATTGACGGAGGGAATATCCTTCAGTCCATTCAGGAGACATCAAGGTAGGCCCGCAGACGTTCGTGGGCCTTGGCGTCACCTTTTACCCTTCTCCTTCAGTTCTGTCTTATTTTTATAGCTCAAAGACAGTTATATGTATGTATTTTTTAGACCCTTTGTATTTAGTAAACTCATAGACAGTTCGTGAGTTAGTGACACCAGTTCTGGGTTAAATTTACGGGATTTAATTCGAAGCTTGTTATATAGTTCTGAAATTAGTTAACTTTCATATTGTTAATCACAGTTGCCTTAGTTATCCTGTTCTTTTAACTGTTAATGAGTTTATTTATTCAAAACGTTGGCTTGTCTAGCGGGTTCAACGTTAGGCGCTATCACGGCCTGAAGGTGGGATTTCGGGTCGTGACAAGTTGGTATCAGAGCTCTAGGTTGCTTAGGTCTCACAACTCATGACAAACTTGGTAGAGTCTGAGGGATCGATACGGAGACGTCTGTACTTATCCCCTAGAGGCTGCAAAGTTAGGAATGACTTCATATCTTTTCTTCTCTGTCGTGCGACTTGAATTCAAAATGCTAATTGAATTTTTATTCTATTCTCTCACAGATGGCGAGGACGCGTGCTTCCCCAGGTTCCCATCGGCAGCCCGATACTCTTGTCGCAGCTTCTACGAGGGGCCGAGGCTGGGGCAGGGCTCAGCCCCGAGCAGCAGCCCCAGTGGAGGATCCTCAGGTTGAGTTCACCGAGGAGATCCCTCTCAGACATTCCCAGTTGGACCAGCTCAGGTCCCAGAGGGGTTCATTGCTACCCCGGTGCTTCAGGACGCTCTAGTCCGTTTAGTGGGACTCATGGAGAGTGTGGCTCAGACCGGTCTTCTTCCTACTGCACCAGCTATCTCTCAGGCTGGGGGAGGGACCCAGACTCCTGCTACTCATACACCAGAGCAGTTAGATCCTCAGTTTCAAACTCCGGCACCTCAGACAGCGGAGTAGCTCAGCCGGGTATTGTGGCACCGATAGTTGTGGGAGCAGCTATGTCAGCAAATGCTCTATGGAGATTGGATAGATTCACCAAGTTATTCCTACTACTTTCACCGGTGCACCATCAGAGGATCCCCAGGATTATTTGGACAGCTGTTATGAGGTTCTTCGGAACATGGGCATAGTGGAGTCCAATGGAGTTGACTTTGCTACATTTCGTCTTTCTGGCACCTCCAAGACTTGGTGGAGAGATTTCTGCTTGACCAGACCAGCTGGGTCTGCACCTCTGACTTTGGCTCAGTTCTCCGAGTTGTTCTTGGGGAAGTTTCTTCCAGTTACGCAGAGAGAGGATCTTCGGAGGCAGTTTGAGCGTCTCCAGCAGGGCTCCATGTCCGTCATTCAGTACGAGACCAGGTTCATTACTCTAGCCATGCATGCTATTATGATACTCCCCACGGATCGAGAAAGAGTGAGGAGGTTTATTGAGGGTTTGGCCCAGCCTATCAGACTTCAGATGGTCAGGGAGACGGGTACTGATATCTCCTTTCAGGATGCAGCCGATGTGGCCAGGCGCATTGAGATGGTATTATCGCAGGGTAGTGGTCAGGGGTCTGACAAGAGACCTCGTCATTTCGTTCGATTCAGTGGTGCCTCATCTGGAGGCAGAGATTCCTTTGGCAGAGGTCATCCCCCTAGGCCTTATCAGTCGGCACTTCAGGTATCCCGCAGTGCACCTTCAGTTCCCATCAGTGCACCGCCGATTCAAAGCTTTCAGGGTGGTCATTCTGGTCGTCAGGGACAGCTCCAAGGTCAGTATTCTTAGCAGCCGAGGTCTTGCTTCATTTGCGGTGGTATGTGGCACATTTCCAGGTTTTGCCCCAAGGTTTTGGTGGTTCTCAGTATCAGAGGGTTCCTGTGCCATGGTTCCCGCATTAGGTGCACCCCCACCCCCTTCAGCCAGCTAGGGGTGGTGGTCGTGGTGCCATAGGTGGAGGTCAGACTCATAAAGGTGGAGGACATGCCATGAGAGGTAGAGGTTAGGCTGTAGTAGGTCGACCCAGAGATGTTCAGGTTGGAGGGGCTCCGCCCCGATGCTATGCTATTCCGGCCAGGCTTGAGGCTGAGGCCTTTGACGCAATTATCACAGGTACGGTTTCAGTTTGCAGTCGAGATGCTTCGGTGTTATTCGATCCGGGTTCTACTTTCTCTTATGTGTCTTCATATTTTGCCCCTCATTTGAGCATGCCCTGTGATTCCCTGAGTGCTCCTGTATATGTGTTTACCCCGGTGGGTGATTCTATAGTGGTAAATCGAGTCTACCGTGCTTGCTTAGTAGTTATTGGTGGGATGGAGACTCAGGTTGATCTTGTGCTTCTGGATATGGTTTACTTTGATGTTATATTGGGGATGGATTGGCTATCTCCCTACCATGCTATTCTAGACTGTCATGCCAAGACAGTGACCTTAGCTTTATCAGGAGTACCTCATTTGGAGTGGAGAGGGACTCCTAGTCATTCTTCTAGTAGGGTTATTTCTTATGTGAAGGCTCGGCGCATGGTCGAGAAGGGTTGTCTGGCCTATTTTGCCTACGTTCGTGATTCTAGTGCCGAGGTTCCTTCTATGGAGTCTGTGCCCGTGGTTCGTGAGTTTCCAGAGGTATTCCTTGCTGACCTGCCGGGTATGCCACCCAATAGGGATATTGACTTTTGTATTGAGGTAGCTCCGGGCACTCAGCCCATTTCTATTCCGCCGTATCATATGGCCCCGCCAGAGCTAAAGGAATTAAAGGAGCAGTTGCAGGATTTGTTGGATAAAGGCTTCATTAGGCCTAGTGTTTCTCCTTGGGGTGCTCCAGTGTTGTTTGTTAAGAAGAAAGATGGCTCAATGAAGATGTGTATCGACTACCGGCAGCAGAATAAGGTTACTATTAAGAATAAGTATCCTTTGCCGAGGATTGATGATCTATTTGACCAGCTTCAGGGTGCTAAAGTGTTTTCCAAGATAGACTTGAGATCAGGTTACAATCAACTGAGGATTAGGACGTCTGATGTCCCTAGGACAGCCTTTCACACTCGTTATGGGCATTATGAGTTCTTGGTGATGTCATTTGGGTTGACAAATGCCCCTGCTGCTTTTATGGAGTTGATGGACCGAGTGTTCAGGCCCTATTTGGACTCGTTCGTTATTATTTTCATTGATGATATATTGATATACTCCCGCAACCGAGAGGAGCATGAGCAGCACCTTCGAGTCGTCCTCCAGACTCTGAGGGATAGGCAGTTGTATGCCAAATTTTCTAAGTGTGAGTTCTGGTTAAGTTCAGTGGCATTTCTGGGCCATGTTGTGTTGGCAGAGGGTATTCAGGTGGATCCCAAGAAGATTTCAGCAGTCAGAGATTGGCATAGACCCACTTCAGCCACAGAGATTCGGAGCTTCTTGGGCTTAGCAGGTTATTATCGCCGATTTGTGGAGGGATTTTCATCTATAGCAACCCCGATGACCAGGTTAACCCAAAAGGGTGCCCAGTTCAGGTGGTCTGATGAGTGTGAGGTGAGCTTTCAGAATCTCAAGACAGCCTTGATGATAACAACACGATAGGGGTCCGAGAACTACTAAAGAAAATCAAGAAACATGCGGAAGCTAAAAGAAAAATAAAGAAACAAAAAAGATGAAAATTTAAAGATAGATTGAATTCAAGAAAGAGTTTCTTGAAATCAAGAAGTCTATTCTTGGAGTTGAATCCTAACAACAACAATTAGCTAACAAAGAACTAATCGCCTTTGGTAGAGACTTAAAAACAAGAAATAGATTGTGAAACCCGACCCTTTAGAATAACAAGAACAACAATAAGCCTAAACTTATCACCTTTCTTGAATACCTAGAAGTGATCTAAGATTTCGAAAGAATTTAATCTTACCACCTTAAGTTGAGTCTTGAAGGTTGAAGAATAAATCCAAGAGTAGCCACACGCAAGAGTGCAAGAAAAATCTCACAATTTTTATTGATATTGTCTATAATAATCTAAGTCTAAAAACAAAGAAGACACCCTTTATATAGAGAGGGGTCACGAAATTGTACCTAAAAAAAAGGAAATAAAGTCCTAAACTACTTTGGACAACAAGTCCAACTACCTTAGGAAAAGGAAAATACTAGGAAGCAAAACCCAAGTCATTCTTGGAAAGTACTTCCAACAATCTTAGGAAAAGGAAAACATAACCTTAACTAACTAGGGAAGCAATAAATATAGTCCC
>ML262259.1:42720-77160 GCA_005239495.1 Nicotiana undulata
TTTATGTAGGACTTCATGGGCTTCAAGTTTGGACACATTTTAGGTGCCAAATTGGTTCAAAAGTTGACTGACTAGGACCTTCTTCAAAGCATGTATCTTGGGATCCAATCCTCCTCTTCTTGGACATAAACTTGGGCCATAAAACAATTGTAATATATACCCAATTCATATCTTTTGTCCTTGGGCTCTGTCATCCCAATTAACAACTTCTTTACTTGCACTTGATGTCTAATGACCTTGTTTGGCAACACTTTAGCTTGACATCTTGTTAAAGGCCCTCTTTGAGATTCCAAAGCTTCATTCTTGTCCTTGAATAGATTTGAGCTTCCTAGGATGCTATCACTTGACCACGGCACCGGTGTTAGTTTTGCCCTCAGGTTCAGGACCCTATACTGTGTATTGTGATGCTTCACAGGTTGGACTTGGTGCAGTGTTGATGCAGGGTGGCAAGGTCATAGCCTATGCTTCTCGTCAGTTGAAGGTTCATGAGAAGAATTATCCAGTTCATGACTTGGAGTTAGCTGCGATTGTTCATGCCTTAAAGATTTGGAGGCATTACTTGTATGGTGTGCCATGTGAGGTGTTCACGGATGACAAGAGTTTACAGTATCTATTCAAGCAAAAGGAGTTGAACATGAGGCAGAGGAGGTGGTTAGAGTTGTTAAAGGACTATGATATTACCATTCTTTATCATCCGGGGAAGGCCAATGTGGTGGCCGATGCTTTGAGCCGGAAGTCAGTCAGTATGGGTAGTCTAGCTTATTTATCAGTTGGAGAGTGACCTCTTGCGTTGGATGTTCAGGCTTTGGCCAACCGATTTGTGAGATTGGAGGTCTCTAAGGCTGGCGGTGTTTTGGCCCATACTATGGCATGTTCTTCATTATCGTATTCGGGCCAGGCAGTATGATGATCGTCATTTATGTGTTCTTAGAGATACAATCCGACACGGAGGTGCCAAGAAGGTTACGATTGATGATGAGGGAGTTTTGAGGATGCATGGGCGTATTTGTGTACCTGATGTTGATGGCCTTCGTGAGTTGATATTGCAGGAGGCCCATAGTTCCCGGTATTCCATTCATCCGGGCGCCGCAAAGATGTACCGGGACTTGCAGCAGCATTATTGGTGGCGGAGGATGAAGAAGGACATTGTAGCTTATGTAGCTCGGTGCCTGAACTGTCAGCAGGTTAAGTACGAGCACCAGAGACCCGGTGGTTTGATGCAGCAGATTCAGCTTCCCGAGTGGAAGTGGGAGCGTATCACCATGGATTTTGTAGTTGGACTCCCACAGACTCAGAGGATGTTTGATGCGGTGTGGGTTGTTGTGGATAGGCTGACCAAGTCAGCACACTTCATTCCGGTATCCGTTTCGTATTCAGCGGAGAAGTTGGCAAAGATCTATATGAGAGAGATTGTTAGATTGCATGGCGTGCCCATATCCATTATATCATACCGAGGTACTCAGTTTACCTCCCACTTCTGGAGAGTATTTCAGCGAAAGTTGGGCACCCAAATTGAGTTGAGCACAACATTTCATCCTCAGACGGACGGGCAATCCGAGCGTACTGTTCATATTTTGGAGGATATGTTGCGGGCTTGTGTCATTGACTTCGGTGGTTCATGGGATCAATTCTTGCCTTTAGCTGAGTTTGCCTACAACAACAACTATCAGTCGAGCATTCATATGGCTCTGTATGAGGCGTTGTATGGTAGGCGATGTCGGTCTCCAGTCGGATGGTTTGAGCCGGGAGAGGCTAGATTGTTGGGTTCTGAGTTATTCCAGGATTCCTTGGACAAGGTGAAGATCATTCAGGATAGACTTCGCACAGCTCAGTCCAAGCAGAAGAGTTATGCGGATCATAGAGTTCGAGATTTGGCTTTTATGATAGGAGACCGGGTATTTCTTCGGGTGTCGCCCGTGAAGGGCGTGATGAGGTTCGGAATGAAGGGCAAGTTGAGCCCTAGGTACATTGGCCCATTTGAGATTTTGGATAAGGTGGGAGAGGTGGCCTACATACTTTCCTTGCCACCGAGTTTATCAGCCGTGCACCCGGTGTTTCATGTTTCTATGCTCCGGAGGTACATTGCGGATCCATCTCATGTACTTTACTTTAGCAGTGTCCAGTTGGACAAGGATTTGACTTATAAGGAGGAGCCGGTAACCATATTAGCTCGGCAGGTTCATTAGTTGAGATCGAAGAGTTATCCTTCGGTTCGTGTTCAGTGGAGAGGTCAGCCTGTTGAGGCAGCTACCTGGGAGTCCGAGTCCGATATGCGGATACGATATCCCCATCTTTTCCCCGATTCAGGTACCTTTCTATGTCTTTTCGAGGACGAACGTTTGTTTTAGAGGTGGAGATTGTGATGACCCAAAAGGTCATCCTGTGTAAATTTAATTATAATTGTGTTCCGAGGCCCCGAGGGCCTCCGTTAATCTCACCTCAATGTGCGTGCGCAGCCTGAGCGCATAGCCGGGAAGCCTTTATGTGGAAATTGGATAAAAAGTTGAATTTATGATAATTAATTGAATAAAGTTGACTTTGATCAATATTTTTGGTAAACGGACCCGGACCCGCGATTTGACGGTCCCGGAGGGTTTGTAGGAAAATATGGGACTTGGGCATATGCCAGGAATCGAATTCCGAGGTCCCAAGTCCGAGAAATGAATTTTTAAAGAAAGTTGTTTTCTGAAAATAATAAAGGCTTTTGAAAATGAACTTTGATGTGGAAACTGCGTTACCGGGCCCGTATTATGGTTCCGGAGCCCGGAAAAGGTTTAATATGGTTATTGTGAGTTGTTTGTAAAATTTGGTAAGAAACGGACTTGGTATGACATGTTTCGGATCAAAAATGGGAAATTTAGAAGTTTATGAAGTTTGAGAAAATTCTATAGATTTTGGAGGTTAATTCATAGTTTTTGATGTTATTTTGGTGGTCTAATTACTCGAACAAGTCCGTAGGATGCTTATGAGGGTGTGTGTGTTTGGTTTTGAGCCCCGAGGGCTCAGGGGTGTTTCGGGTAGGTGTTCGGAGTGTTTGGACTCAAGGAAACATTGCTTGTGCACCAGTTCTGGTGTGCCCGCACCTGCGAGCCTAGGGCCGCAGGTGCCAGACCGCAGGCGCGACGTTTTGTCCGCAGGTGCGGTCCCTCTCACAGATGCGGACCATCTTCCGCAGGAGCGGGTAAGATTCCGCAGGTGCGGCCCCTAGTGGGCCTGGCCAATTTCCGCAGGTGCGACCAAAGCACCGCAGGTGCGAGAGTCGAGCAGTGAAGTTCTTTTAAAAACAATTTCAGACGTTCTTCTTCAAACTTTTCTCAAAAAATAGAAGGCTTAGGGCGATTTTTCAAGAGATTTTTCTTCCCAAATCGTAGGTAAGTGTTCACTAATTGATTTCCTTCAACTTTCTAACGTTTTTCATCAATTATCATCAAGAATCCTAGGGTTTTCAAAGGTAGAAATTTGGGGTTTTGGGTAGAGTTAGGGCTTTTAGAATTTTTAGGAATTCAACCTCGTTTTGGGGTCGGATTTCTAAATAAATTGTATATTCGGGCTTGTGGGGGAATGGGTGATCGGGTTTTGGTCTGAACCTCGTGTTTGGACCAAGCGGGCCCGGGGTCGAATTTTGGTATTTTTGGAAGAATGATGGGAAATGTATAATTAGGCTTTGGAATTGGTTTATTGAGTAATTATTGATGTTAATAAGTCAATTATGTCTAGATATTATCGTTTCGGAGTTGGATTCGAGAGGAAAGGCTGTGATTGAGGCTTGACTTGCATTTTTGGAGCCGGGGTAAGTGTTTGGCCTAACCTTAGATTGAGGGAATATGTATATAGTCTTATTTGCTATGTGTAATTCATGTCCAACGTATAGGTGAGGTGACGAGTACCTATATGTGGTGGTCAAGCATGGCCGTGAGTCAAAATGTGATAATTTATACCGTGTTCTTGATATTCTTTGTGATAGGAATAATTGATGATTTCGAAGGGTTACACTGATGTTGTTTCGTGATGTGGGAAGTTATTGATTAATTGTTCAGTTGAGGGATTTACTGTTGAAATTATACTACCTCTGAGTGAGATTGGCTATAGCTGAGTCCCTTGCGGGGACGATAGAATTTTATTGATTTTTGCTTTACAGTTGAGCTTTCTTATTGTTAATTTTCATATCAAGTTGTTGCCTTTATATGTGTCATGCACGAGGGGACATTCCGTGCCGAGTGACTGTGAGGCTATGCACGAGGGGACATTCCGTGCTGAGTGATTTTATTATTTATCGCACGAGGGGACATTCCGTGCCGAGTGATTATTATTTATGCACGAGAGGACATACCGTGCCGAGTGACTGTGAGGGTATACACGAGGGGACATTCCGTGTTGAGCGATCTTATTATTTATGCACGAGGGGACATTTCGTGCCAAGTGATTGTGAGATTATGCACGAGGGGACATGCCGTGCCTTTTGTTGTTCATTTATCTGTTCCGAGATGTTAAACTCCTATTTTACTTCTACATTTCAGTTATTCCCTGCTCTACTGTGTTGGTATTTGTTGTCCCTTTTATCCCCAGCATGTTCTCCCCGTACCTGTATTTACTTTTTTATTTCCGTTATGATTTTCTATTTGAGTATAGAATTGCGCAAGTATGAATTGTTGTCGGTCCTAGACTCGTCACTACTTCGCCGAGGTTAGGCTCGACACTTACTCAGTACATGGGGTTGATTGTACTGATGCTATACCCGCACTTCTTTATGTTGTGCAGATTACGCAGCCGGACCCGGTGGACATTGACGGAGGGAATATCCTTCAGTCCATTCAGGAGACATCAAGGTAGACCCGCAGACGTTCGTGGGCCTTGGCGTCACCTTTTACCCTTCTCCTTCAGTTCTGTCTTATTTTTATAGCTCAAAGACAGTTATATGTATTTATTTTTCAGACCCTTTGTATTTAGTAATCTCATAGATAGTTCGTGAGTTAGTGACACCAGTTCTGGGTTAAATTTACGGGATTTATTTCGAAGCTTGTTATATAGTTCTGAAATTAGTTAACTTTCATATTGTTAATCACAGTTGCCTTAGTTATCCTGTTCTTTTAACTGTTAATGAGTTTATTTATTCAAAACGTTGGCTTGTCTAGCAGGTTCAACGTTAGGCGCTATCACGGCCTGAAGGTGGGATTTCGGGTCGTGACAATCCTCGAGGTCTTTCCTCCGAGCTTGCCATTTAGCATGATCTATGATCCCTAGCCTTGGTCTGGATGGCCTCGACGTCGACTTTGAATTGGGCCACCTTTTCATCAACTTTAAGACCGGCCGCGGACACCTCAGATTTAGCTGCCTCGATCTTGTTGGTGGCCGAATCCAGGTGAGGCTGCTCCTTGATCTTCTCGGCCTGCACTAAGTTTTAATCTTTCGGAGCTTGAAGCCGAGTCTCGGCCGAATCCACTTGTGCTTGGACAGTCTCTTTTATCACGACCAAGATATCTATGCTTCTCTTGAATGCCTCAACTTCTGCCCGTATCTTGTCCACCTACTTGTCAAGCCGTTCGATTTGCTCAAGCGTATGTCGGATCTGCAGAATCGGATCATTAGTCATTATCTCTAACTCATCTTACTATCATGAAGCATTCAGAATACCTGTTCAGCCATGTCAGTATGATCATCCCGAGCTGCAACCAAATCGGCCTGGAGTCTTTTATTGAGGAGCCTATAAGTGTCGTTTTTCTCAATAAGGCCCCGAACCTTGGCCTTATGCTCTTCTCGAACTCTGAGGAAGGCTTCGTGATGCAACACCAAAGCCTGCAAATAAGGAAGAAGATGTTAAGAGTAATCTACAATTTTAAGTATAAAACAAGTAAGAAATAGATTCTCGAAGATTACCCGATTTAGAGCGTGTTGAGCCTCGTTGAACAAGTAGGCGACCCCCACACCGTTCATCACCGACTTGGTCCTCTTCGGTTACCAAACCTCTTAGATATCTGGCAACCCCGATAGGGGCAGAGAAGACTCGGGCATCCTTCAGGATAGTAAGCACTAGATGCCGTTTACGTCTTGGGTTAACGCTCGGAGCCGAAAATTGGTCCACCAATCTCGAGCTTAATGAAGATTGGGTGGCACCAGGTGACATTATTTTCTTCAGCAAAAATAACCGAATTTGGTAATGTCCTCGGAAGTACCAGCTTCGATCCCATCGAAGAATTCTTGGAGAACGATCTGATGACTGTCCAACATGCTAGCCTCTCGAATCATGGTATCTGAAATCTTGGGGGATTCCAAAATATCAACCACCCCAAGCTCGACCACAAGGACCTCTTCCATTATTTTGGAATCCTTGCCTCCAGTCTCTCTTTCCACCGTCTTAGTTGGGGGCGGGGCGACCTCTGTTCTTTCCGATTCAGGGACCTCGGTCGAAGCTCCCTCATCGACTACCTCCGGTTTGGAGGGATTTTGTACCGAAGCGGTAGCCCGCGCACGAGCCCATAGCTTTGAATTGTCTTCTTCTTCTTCCTCGTAGGAATCATCCCTTAATCGGCAGATTGAATCCGAGGATATGGCACCGACATCCACCTTAGGCTTACGAGGTTTCCTCGCTTGTATTTTATTTTCCGAGCCTAGGGAACTCGAGACCCTTCTTCTCTTTCTCTCCTTAGCCGACTTTGGAGCTGATGGTTAGGGAAGGATTTATTCATCACTAGAAGGGGGTCTCATCGTAGCATCCTTCCCGAGACCTGCAAAAGAAAGGGAGATAGGTTAGTTTGAAGAAAGGCTGAAACAACAAACAATTTGAAATAATTTGCCATGGTTGCAGGCCTCCCATCGACCCTTTTATAGCTCTATCCAAGCACGTTCGGAGTAGGGCCTCTGAGACACCAGGCCCTCGACCATCGCTTCAATTTCGGAACCGGATCTGGCTTCTAGGCCACAATGGCAAAACCAAAACAAAAATGAGGAAAAATAGAAGGAAGTGAAAACGGCAAAGCAAGCATCCAAGGTAAAGGCACTTACGATTCATGTTCCACCTCATGTCTTCGGCAGGGATCAGGTCCGATGTCCTTATTCATATGAATCTGCCCATCCAGCCTCGATCACGAGACTCATCGATACTGGAGAACGGGGCTCTGCTGGCCCCACGAGCAAGCTTAATCAGTGCCCCTCGATAGAGCCGAGGACTGTAAAGGCACATAAGATGGTCGAGGGTGAAAGAACATCCCTCAATCTTATTCGTGAAGAAACGGAGGAGGACAACGATTCTCCTGAACGACGGGTGGATTTGGACTAGGGTTACACAATATATTTTGCTGGAGGCAACTATGATAGGGTCTAAAGGACTAAACTTAAAAGGATAAGTTTAAACACTTAGGTACCCCTCTACGTAGGTGGTGATCGATTCTTCAGGAGAGGGAACGACCACATCTTTATTCTCCCAGTTGCATTCCTCCTTGAACTTATCGAGGATTCCCTTGGTGATGGTGCATATGTATCTAGACATCGGCTCGCATTGGCCCAACACCGAAAAAGTTTTCTCTATTTTAAAATCAGCAACGGTCGGGCACCCCATCGCAACAAATTCCTCAGCATGGGGCTCCACCGTAGCCGCATCGCCAGCGGGACGTGATGAAGAAGCAGTCCCTTTTTGCGGAACGACTTCAGAAGTTTTGGCCATTTATGAAAAGCGAATAAGAGAGTACGGGTGTTGATTAGAGTTAAAAAAATTTGGATATGGAAATTATTAAGTAAGGATTCTTTGAAAGCAAGAGTAGATAAGGCGTTGATTGTAAAAGTTTGAATGAGAGACGATTGAGGTTTTTATAGGTTGAAGGCGGAAGTTCATAACCGGTAATGGCCGACCAGCGCCTGACAGGCATTTAATGCCTTGGTAACTGGATCGACGAGACATTTTGTCGCTTACATCACATTCGAGCTCGTCACTAACATCATCACTCATAGAGATGGAGTTTGGGAATTCATGTTGTTTCTCATCACCTTATCTCTGAGAAATAAGGGGACTATCTTTATACGGTCAGAACGGGCCTGCCCTTCTAATGACTAATCGAGGTTGGATCATGATAGGCCACGATTCAACTTCGTTAATATCGAGCCTCAATACGAAGATAGATTGCTGAGCCCTTAATTCAGAGATCGGTCAAGGACGAGATCAACCAAGTCGAGACCAAGCGGAACGGAGATCGAGCAAGATCGAAGGAGGTTTACCTAATCAAGTAACGATAAGCCGAAACATCTGTGATCGAGCAAGGATCACGACGAAAATCTCGGCACGTATAAAGACGAGGCTGGTTAATTAGCCAATCATGGGATTTCTTGTTGTATTTAGAATTGTAAACTCCTCTACTATATAAAGGGGTCTAATCATTTGTAAAGGCATAAAATTCACGCAATTCAAAGCAATATACTACTCTTTAAGCTCTCAATACTTTGTTTATATCTCACTCTGCTCATTCCTTTGGTTCGAGGGTAACCTGTCTCGAGGGCCAAAGCTGCACATCTCATTTGGTTTGCTTTATTTTTCTTTACAGTCAATCTTAAATATCAATTTACATATTTTCTTAGTTTGTTCCAGGTGAAATCACGTGTCTCCTTAAAACCACATATAAATTCAATTGTTATTCGTTTTTAGGGTAAACAACCATCACGAACAACAAAATGCTCTTTATCGTCAACATAAATCAATCAAATTAATTTGAGTTAGAAAAATTCTATCTTCTATAAATCGACTTTCTTCATCTCTTTGAAAACGTCGCCGTTTTGCAACATTCAAAATTCTATTTTGAAATATGAACTATATTATCTATTTTTAATTGCATTGTGTTGGTAATGAAAATTGACGATGTAATAATGATCTTCTATTGTACTTTGGCTCACTGTTGCTAAAATAATATATACTTACTAAATATAATTTAAACTAATCAATTTGGAGCTAAAAGTATACCCATAAGTTAGTTTATACTTCAATCAATTTGGAATTTGAAATCTTGTATAAGTATATATTTATTAGGGTGAATAATTTAAGGAGCATTTAAGTCATTCCATCACAAGAAAATGCTTATCAACACCTATTTATCAAACACTTTAACTGCTTATTATCGGTTTCAACATTTAAATTCAAACACATAAGTGATTATTTATCAAATTAGGTTCATCACTTAATGCTTATCAGCCACTTTGAATCAACTAATCCAAATGGGCTCAAGGTAAATTACAGTACAACCATTTTGATAAACAAGCTTCACTCCCGATAGGGATGCCAACATTTGGTATTCTAGGTAAGAATACCTTTCATGCAATTTGTCATAGTTTGCTAATTTAAACAAGCTTATCAGTACTAGAAGTTTGATTGATATTTTAAATATGACATCGAGAATAGAACTACGTGCTAATTCAATATCTTATCTCGATTAAGTGATATTTTTAATACTCATAACAAAAAAACTTAACAAAAAAGAAATTACAAATTTTATTAGTTATCAATTAAAAAAGAAATTTTAAACAAAAAGAGGTATGACGAGATTATGGGATTGGAAGGAGATCAAACTTCAAAGATTCCTACTCTCCTATGCATAAAATATCACAATACTCACATGTACAGAAAATTTAAATCATAGAAAATAAATTTTTGCATTTCTAAGATATGCTTGATAATTTCCTGACAAAAGGATGAAACTAGCAAATAAAAAAAATGCAAAACCTTGACAATAGAGATATTGCGAAGAGTACTGAAGGTTGAGGAGGAACTGCGAAGGCTGTGCTTGTATAATATGAAGTTCTATAATATGGAACAAGTTTGCATTTCTAGTCCAAGCAAATAAGATTGTTCCCCCCTATTACCTGCCTGCCCTGATTATTATTTTTTGAAACTACTTTTTCACCTGCCCTACCCTGCCTTGCCCCGTTTAAGTCTTCCCCTGCCCCGCCCTGCCCTACTATTGCCCTGCCCCATTGCAATCCCTCCTCAACGTTCACCTCTTCCTTCTTTATCCCCGGAAGATTAGCTTTGAAAATGTGCGCTTCAAGATTTTATTTCTAATCAATCCTAGCGTTGGCAAAGGCAGAGGTTTCACGAGCCGAACTGGGGACATTGGCCAAATTGCTGGAGTGGGGGAAACCTTCAAAGGGATACCACATGTCCAGAGAGAATGGATCAAAGATGTTGCTTCGTCGACCGCCGAAAATGCTTGGGATAAGAGACAGTCTTGACTGAGAGGGATTTGAGAGTCGGAGATTGCTTCGATTGTTAACAGATATTTGTTGATTTGGAACGCAAGAGAAGTGAGTTATATATAGGAGGAAATCAAAGAGTCTGGAAACTTCAAGATTTTTCTCATCTGTTCTTGAATATCAGATTGTGGAAGAATGTTTGGTTATGTAAGCTTCTAGATCATTATTCATAATATTTGTATACGGCCAAAATCGGGGAAGTCCAATTTTAAGGCCTCTATTGCATTCCAAGCTCGGCCTCGAGAGGCTCGAAGAAGAGTCTGAAGTTCGAACCCGAGGTGCATCCCTCGAGAGAGTATATCGAAGGCTCATCACAGCATACCTCGAGGCAGTATAAAAATCGATAACCGTCACGAAAAGGCGGGAAATTCCCAAGGACACGTGGTTAGAACTGATAAGGTCTGCAAGAGATAGTACAAGTCCGTACTAAGTCGTTATACAGCTGTACTGTCGCGCCCCCTTTTTCCAACTCCTTTCGGACCGATCAGGGTTTTTGACATTATTGGGACAACTCGTTTCCTTTTGGGAAATGGGTATGTAAGGATTCGAAGAGTCGCCACCTAACGAGTTAATGTGCATTAGGGAACCTAATTGGGTCATTTAGAAACAAGATTAGATAACCAGAGAAAGGGTAAGGGCTTGAAATTACTCTAAAGGGAAGGTGTTAGGCACCCCTCAAAGTCCACAACTGTGGTTCCCGGCCAAACAACTTTGTGAATTTGAGCACGTAGCAAATAGGCAATTAATGTTTAAAACAAGTAAAGGACTTTGAAAGAATCGCAGTCTAAGCACACATGTGTTACTAAAGCTTGAAAATTATTTAATATCTAAGCAGGGTTTTAAACGATTTATAATCTAAACATGCATATAGGGGAGTCCTATGTTGTTTGTCATATGGATCACATCAATGCAATACCCGGTAATCACTCCTCAAAGAGGGGCTACACGTGGTATTAGCGCACCGATTATCATATTCATATCTACCCTTCTCACCCCGTAAAGGTTATTAAAACAAGTGTTGGTCAGCAACCTCTATTGCGTGCTGTTACCCGTCCCTTCCTAATAGTCCTGGAGGAGTTTAGGACCTCTGCCTATATGGAAAGTTCTAGGCAGACCCTCAGGTTTAAGGAAAAAATACTAAGGCGAAAGACAAAACATATAGGACTGCAATTAGTGGGAATAAAGAAAAGTAGATAAAAGGCTCAAGTTTACCTCCACAAGTAATGCAAATAGACAGCACGACTCAAACACAGTTAAGGGCAGTATTGCTAATTAGAACCCTAAAACATGGTGTCTAGGTGAGTTCAGAATATAAACAGATATGAAAACTTGTTTTTATAACTCAGAAAGGGCCCTACTGATTTAAAAAAAAACACTATTGAGGATTAGGCAGCATACGCAGAGAGACAGATTCCCAGTTTTTGACAGTTTGATCACCTAAGGCTTGCCTAGGTGTGAGACAATATACCAGTTTTCAGAAGTATTTGAACTTATGTTGCTTAAACATACTGTTTTAGGCGTTCAGAGCATAGAATTATTACCAGTTGATTGCGAAAAACTGAGTGAAGTTGTTTTTATTCCTTTTTATGCATTAATAGTTAGATTAGGTACACTTAAGCGAATATGAATGAATTCCTAAAATATGGTATCTAATGCACAGGTAGAGATGTAGAATGATGTATATGCAGGATCCTAAGCAGATTTTTATATGCACAAATATTACAGCATTAAACATGATTATTAGAATATGCAAAGAGTGACAGTTTATCTTAGTGTTGTTTATCCTAAAATAGGATTTTTAAGCGTGCATGGCAGCAGGAAGCATAATTGTAGGAGATACCAATTATTAACACATTTTCTCTAGCACATGATTTTCTAAGTGATATGACAGTAATATCAAATGAATATGCTGAAACAGTGGATATAAAACCTAGGAAACATGATCTCTAATGCATGGCTTTGAATATATTGGTCCTAAACATAATTTTCTATTGCGCAGATACAAAATATAAACCTAACAACATGGTTTCTACCCTTCTGTATCTATAACATGCATGATTATCCCTTTCCCTTTTCACTATCCATCCCCAAGTGTTATTTACAATAATTATTACAGACCATTTGCACAAATTACATAAATGAATAAAAGAAAATAAGAAGCTATAATATAGGGAGCCTACTGACAGGCCCAAAGTCTCCAGAAGTTCTCAATGCCATTAGTGTTTCACAGCCTTTCATATAATCCAGCTGTGTCAGAGTTCTAAGGACCTCAAGGGATCCCGGGCAGTGCTCACACCCAGATTTTCATAACCATAGTGGGTAAGTGCAGTGTGGAAGGGTCAACTCTAATGCATCAGAGTTCAGAGGGATCTCATAGAGATCCTTAAGCAGTCACACATTAGAGTGGCAGAACCTAGATTTCTAAGAGTAGAGTGAGAGTGCTTGACATAGTTTTGAAAAGGTTGAGTTGAAAAACAGTTTTTGAAACAGCTTGTTTGAAATATGTTTGCAGGACAATAGAAGCGTTGCTTAGGGAAAACAGTTTTGAAACAGAAAGGGAATAGGGCAATCAGAACAACAACTCATCACAAAACAACACAAATAAAACAAGTACAAAGAACATAACCATTTCAACAATCACAAGCAGGGAAGCAAGGGGTTGGGGGAAGATAGGAACACATGAAAGGGCACACAATAGGCAGAGTTGCACACAAGTTAGAATTAGAGACGTTTTGAGGGGTGTATCACAAACTGACCACAGAAGTAGTTTTGCCACAACGAGGTTTATGCTAGGAATCAACATAATCATATTGATGGGGTACTAAGGGGTAACATGCTGAGTTCAAGGGAGGGGGTACAATTTAAGAATCAAAGTAAAGCAATAAGTAGACATGCTAATTGCAAGGTAAACAACAAAACCATAAGTAAAAGCATAATAGAAATAAGATGCATTGAAATATCAGAAGAAACATGTTGTTTTGAAGCTTTAAACTAAATTGAGGACATACCAGTTAAGAGATAATAAGCACAGAGTGAAGAGCTAAAGTGTATAATACTCAGTCTTGGATTGCAGCCGACTTAGAGTAGCACATAACCAGAAAGAAGAGCAAGAGAGAATATGTGTGTGTAAGAGAGGGTTCAGAACAATGTCTGTCCTCCTTTTTCTTTTTTCTCTGTTCATAATGAAAGAGTCAAGTATATATAGTTGAAAATAGGCAGAGAAAAATATGGTAACAAGTAATAGCTCATCATAGTTATAGGAGTAAATCCCAATTAGGATCAAATTAAGGTTAAGACTTTCTTGAATTAAGGAATCATAGTTCAAACGGATACAAACAGTGATAAACACGGAAAATAATCAATTGAGGAACTGATTTTACCACATAAGGAGTAGTAAAAGTATATAGCATGCAATTAATACTAAATACAGAATATACCAATTAAGGAAAGTGTATAAGAATTAATTGGACAGCAGGTTTATTCATAGAAATAAGACAAGACATAGTTTAATTCTTGAAATCAATAAGAGGACCCTCGAGTGAGATTCCAACCACAGGGAATCAACATCAATTAAGGAAATATCACACAAGTAAGGAAATACTCAAAGTCAGTAGAGAATATTGCGTAAAAAATTAGTAGAGTACTAATCACAATCATTCAAGGATTCAAAGTGTCAAAATAGTACTGATTTAAATGTCATAGACACTCCTCAGGCAAAAATCAGAAGCACAAATTGGGGATTCACGTAAGGCATAGCAAGTAATTGAAAGACTTAGCAGAATATGGTATAATCGACAGGACAAAAGCAAAACCCTAATACTCACAGTTAGCAAGGATAACAACAATTAGAGAGATCAATAAGACAAGCTCAACATAAGTGGTAGAAACAAAGAATCAGCAGACTAATAAGCAACAATAGGGTAAAACCATAGAGACTTAGGAAGCTCATGAGAATCAAACACATGCACAAACGTATCATCAAAGACATACTCAAAATATAGATTTAAAAACCGAAAACCTAGGGCTTTTAGTAAAAATAAATCAGACCAAAAGTGAAAAGGCTTAGATAATGATAAACATGATGAGAATCATATAATAAGGCTAGAAATCATAAAGAAAAGCTATTTTGAAAAATGTTTCAGGTACCCTAGTTTAGTAGACAAAAATCGTTTTAGGGAAAATAAAAAACCTTTGAAGAAAACATCAAAACAACTCGAAATATGTATAGATCTGTTACAGATCTAGAAAAATCGGAAGTTTTTTGGAAGTTAGGGTTTCAAGGAGAGAACCCAGAGAGGAGAAGAAAAACTCAAAATCTTACCCGCTTCAACCAGAAAGAGTAAAGATCTTACTCGGACGACCATGGATGGCCGGAAAAATGGCATGAGATCGTATATGTGAGTGGACCGCCTCTGGTTCACTTGAAGGCCTCAAAACAGTGACACACGTTCAAGGTGGGAGCCATAAGGCTGGTAGGTGGTAGGATCGCCATGGATTCCGGCAAGGAGACGACCGGAGAAGGGCCAGGTTCAGTAGAGGGAGTTGAAGGAACGAGCGAGAGTTGAGAGAGAGTTGAGAGATGACTAAAGTGAGAGGGAAAGAATAAGGGGGGGGGGGGGTAGTCTTAGGTTAATTATGGTAATAGGCGATCTGGACCGTTGATTGAAATTAATCAACAGTTCAGATTAAACAGGTGCTTGGGCCGGGTGGTGTTAGATTTGGGCTTGGGTATTGGGTTAATTTAATTGGGTTAGGGGTCCGGTTCAATTGAGGCTATAATTTAAATAAAAAGGGCAAGCTGTTAAATACTTAATTAAACTAGATAAACAATTTATAAAAATAGCTAATAATTGTAAAAATGAAATTGATACTTAGTAAATTAAACTTAAAATGATTAATTAAATTTAAAAATACAAATGACTAATTATTGGATAAAAAATAGTATAAAACATATGATTAGGCTATATTTGCAAAGTTATTGCAATTATAGCCAAAGAGTGCCAATTTGTGCTAGTTGTGAAATAGTTTGGTCTCAACGGGACCAAAATTAATACATTAAGTCAAGATTTTTTTTTGAAATCATTTGTAATGCAGTTTTGTAATTAATTATTGGAAATAAAATACTGGATAAATAAAAAATAAATTAATAAAAATATGGGAAAATTATAGAAAATACCAATTGCTATGAAAGCCTGATTTTGAAGGTATATATGTAAATTAAAAATAATTTAAGGCAAAATTGGGTATCAACAGCTGCCCCTCTTTACCCGGGAAGGATGAAAGAGTTGTCGGGTAAAGATATGATGGCCAATTTGACCGAGCGAAACGATTTAGAGAGATTTAGGCCGCACCCTGGCTTCTGAGTTGCCTACATATCCCTGTTCTTACAGGAATCAGGCCATATGTAGTTCAGGACCCATCGCCGAAGTATACCGATGGAGTTTTTACAAGAACAGACGCAACATATAGGGTTGGATGAGTGAACGGTTTGCGGGAGTGGTTAGGAGAACTGGAGCGGGAACGCTCCTGCTAGGATAGCCGTCGCTTGCCGGGTTACCTGCAAATAAAAAAATACAAGCATATATTGTGCATAAATTTAAACATGATGCAAGTTTCCGTCGGACTATGACTGTTGTCTTTTGACGGTTTAGGATGACGTCCTCAGACCGTGATGTCCTGGGCCATGAGTTATTTGATGAAGGATTCGTATGCCATGAAATGATGTTCTCGGGCCATGAAGATGGTGCCTCCGAACGATGACGCCTTTGAATAATGATATGCAAAATTGAGGGAGATCCTCAGGCCATGACATGATGTTCTCGGGCCATGAAAATGGTGCCTCCGAACGATTACGCCTTTGGACAGGTTGGCGATATTTCAGCCCATGAAATGCAGTAATATGATGCGGACAAGACAGAGCTTAGTCTTGCGAATTGAAGGGTAGAGCTTAGCCCAAAAGAAAAGCGAAGTACGTAATGCTTGAGAGACAGTGCTTAGTCTCAACGAAAAAGTAAATTGGAGGCAGAGCTTAACTTCATGCAGGTAGGAAGTCAGAAAGGTAGCCTTATGCAGAGAAAGGCAGAAAGGTAGCTTTATGCAAGTGGAGGTAGAGCTTAACCTCATGCAGATGGAGACAGAGCTTAGTCTCATGCAAAAGGAAGGCAGAAAGGTAGCCTTATGCAAGTGGAAGGCAGAAAGTTAGCCTTATGCAGAGAAAGGCAGAAAGGCAGCCTTATGCAAGTTGAGGTAGCGATTAACCTCATGCAGATAGAGAGAGAGCTTAGAGTCTCATGCAAACGGAAGGCAGAAAGGTAGCCTTATGTAAAAATTAAATAAATGACAGTAGAGTTTCTTAGCTGATAGTAGATTGCGGTATTGTGATCGTTGGGAGCATTGTGAATATGGAGCATTATTTTGTTTTGAGATGATAGCAAGTGTCGTCAGGTGCGACGGATTTGAGAATCGTATCTTTGAACAATGTTTGCCCTTTGGGCGGACAATATATTTTGGGCTTTTGCAATCTTCGTGCCTGCATCCAAAGAAAAATCATGAGTTTCGTAAACGGGGAAGGTTGGTTCGTATCCCTGCTGGCTCTGCTTGATTCGTTTGGCTTGATCTGATGATAATGTTCATATCATCGGGGTAGCGTTTGCTAAACAAAGTTGTTTTCAAGAGTTAAGCATGCATGATTTGTAAAGATATAGTATAAATATATATTTTAAAATAGTTTAGATGAACCGATGATCATGACACGATTCAAGACATTGCAACCTCTCCTACTACGAAATTTTGAGGGTCCTCCTCAAAGTTCTGCCCCAGTTTGATGGGTTGACGCTTCTGACTGTTTCACATGCGGCGATCGGCTGAACTTGCTTCGAAATGTTGAGGGTCCTCCTCAAAGTTCTGCCCCAGTTTGATGGGTTGACGCTTCTGACTGTTTCACATGCGGCGATCGGCTGAACTTGCTTCGAAATGTTGAGGGTCCTCCTCAAAATTCTGCCCCAGTTTCCAATTGCGGGGAAAATGAAATTTTTGTTGAATTGTGACCGAACCCATAGGGCTCCCAACGTATCCCCTCTTAAACGGGAATCAGGTCTAGCGTAGTTCAATTTACATCATTGATAAAAGCATAAAAGATTACACATAATAGCATTTGACTGCATCTAAATTGATTGGTTTGGCCAGACTTCTCCGTCCATTTATGCAAGTATAAGCGCTCCTCCTGTCAATACTCGGTGAACCATATACGGACCTTGCCAGTTGGGAGAGAATTTCCCTTTGGCTTCATCTTGATGTGGAAAGATCTTCTTTAACATTGGCTGCCCTGGTGTGAAATGTCTCGGCTTGACTCTTTTATTGAAGGCTCTGGTCATTCTATTCTGGTAAAGTTGACCATGACATACTGCATTCATTCTTTTCCCGTCTATGAGGTCTAGTTGCTCATAACGGCTCTTTACCCACTTTGCATTGCTGAGCTTAGCTTCTTGTATGATTCTCATGGAGGGAATCTCCACTTCGGCCAGAATGACAGCTTCCATACCAGAAACCAGCAAGTAAGAGGTTGCCCCGGTTGATGTGCGGAATGTGGTGTGATATCCCAACAAGGCAAATGATAACTTCTCGTGCCATTGTTTGTGATTTTCTATCATTTTCCTCAATATCTTCTTGATGTTCTTATTGACGGCTTCTACGGCTCCATTCATCTGAGGTCTGTAGGCTGTGGAATTCTTGTGCTTGATCTTGAAAGTCTCGCACATAGCTTTCATCAGGTCACTGTTGAGATTGGAGCCATTGTCGGTGATGATTGACTCTGGAACTCCGTACTGACAAACAATACGACCGCGGACAAAGTCTGCCACGACCTCCTTAGTCACTGCTTTGTAGGATGCTGCTTCGACCCATTTAGTGAAATAATCAATTGCTACCAAGATGAACCTGTGTCCGTTGGAGGCGGTAGGCTTGATCGGTCCAATAACGTCCATTCCCCAGGCGGCAAATGGCCAAGGTGAGCTTGTTGCATTGAGATCGTTTGGGGGTAACTTTATCATATCTGCATGTACCTGACATCGGTAGCATTTCCGGACATACTGGATGCAGCCCGTTTCCATGGTCATCCAGAAATAACCGGCTCTGAGTATTTTCTTGGCCAGGACAAAACCGTCCATATGTGGGCCGCAAGTCCCAGCTTGGATCTCTTCAAGTAATTTGGAGGCTTCCTTTGCATCAACACATCTTAATAATCCTAGATCGGGAGTCCTCCTATATAGGATTCCTCTGCTATGAAAGAAACTATTGGACAATCTCGGGAGCGTGCATTTCTGAGTATGACTTGCGAGCACTGGGTACTCTCCCTTTGATAGATACTCCTTGATGTCATGGAACCATGGTTTTCTGTTTTCTTCTTCTTCAACATGGGCACAGTAGTCCGGCTGGCTATGGATCTTCACTAGAATGGGGTCAATGAAGTTCTTATCTGGATGCTGTATCATGGACGATAGGGTGGCCAATGCATCTGCGAACTCGTTCTGAATTCTGGGGACATGCCGAAATTCTATCTTCGTGAACCTCTTTCTCAATTTTTGCACATGGTGCAGATACGACAGTATCTTGGAATTCTTAGTATCCCATTCTCCTTGTACTTGGTGTATAAGCAAGTCTGAGTCACCAATTACTAACAGTTCCTGGACATTCATGTCAATGGCCATGTTGAGCCCTAAGATGCAGGCTTCATATTCCGCCTTATTGTTGGTGCAGAGGAATCTGAGTTTAGAAGATACCGAATAATGTTGACCAGTTTCCGATATCAGGACAGCTCCAATGCCGACTCCTTTAAAATTTGCTGCTCCATCGAAAAACATTCTCCAGCCATCATAGGATTCTGCAATGTCTTCTCCTATGAATGATACTTCTTCATCGGGAAAATACGTTTTCATGGGTCGTATTCTCCATCTACAGGGTTCTCAGCAAGGTGGTCTGCCAATGCGTGTCCCTTGACCGCTTTCTGAGTCACGTAAACAATGTCGAACTCGCTCAGCAGGATTTTCCACTTGGCCAGCTTGCCAGTGGGCATGGGTTTCTGAAAGATATATTTCAAGGGATCCATCCTCGATATGAGATATGTTGTGTATGCGCAGAAGTAGTGCCTAAGCTTCTGGGCTACCCAAGTTAGAGCACAACAAGTACGTTCCAATAGAGAATATCGAGCTTCGTACGGAGTGAACTTCTTACTCAGATAATAAATAGCCTATTCTTTTCTCCCTGTTTCGTCGTGCTGTCTCAGAACGCAGCCGAAAGCTCCATCTAACACTGCAAGGTAGAGTGGCAAAGGTCTACCTGGCTCAGGTGGTACCAAGACTAGCGGTGCTGACAAGTACTCCTTAATTCTATCGAAGGCCCTTTGACATTCATCGGTCCATTTGGTCGCGACATCCTTCTTCAGCATCTTGAAGATCGGCTCACATATAACTGTAGACTGTGCTATGAATCGGCTGATGTTGTGTTGCCCAAATCTTCCATTTTTTCCTTGCCTGCTTTTCCCTTTGGGAGGACTAGGAGGAGGAGAGGGTGGAGGGCCCCCTGGATCTTGTGTAGTATGATGATGATGCCAGAGTGCACGAACCAACCTTTGGGGAGGGGAATAATAAAAGGAAAGAAAACAAAAACAAAAACAAAAGGTGACCAAGTCAGTGAGGATCATGAAAAAGTATTGCGATATTTAAACACATAGTGCGAGAGTATAAAGCGTGTCCTTATTTGGGAACCTCGTTGTGCCCGAGGTAGGCCTAGCGACAAATTAATTTGGAGAACTTAAATACTAAAATGCCTCATTTCATTAATGTAAAATAGACGAATCCAAAACGACACTAAAATAATAAGCAAAAAATAAAATCACTAATGGCCGTTGGCCTTATTACATTGATAAAGCGAAAAAGAAATCTTATCCTACTTGGTCCCAGAAGGACCTTCCCTAGATTCGGAATACTCAGGTTACTCCCTGCACGTTGTGTGCATATCCAGGTGCCACAGGACATCCAAGTGAGTGTTGATTCTTCCTCCGTCGATTTCGGAGTATAGCAAGGTAGCTACATGGCGACCGCAACCTTTCTCTTCTCCCTCCTATCTGCTAGTAGATTATTTCGTTAGACTTCTCCTGTCATTTTGAGTAGACTGTATCAGACTTGTATCATAGATTCTCATGACTAGTGACACCCGAGTTTGGGCCGTTGGTTTTATATTCGATTACTTTCACTTATTTTGAATTGTTTAATGAAAGATTTATGATGAAAAAGATTTGAAAATGAATTATGGAAGAGAATTATTGTATGTTTTGAATAACGAATCGGCTAACCTAGTAATGCGATAGGTGCCATCACGACGGGGTAGTTTGGGTCATGACAAGTTGGTATCAGAGTGTAGGATATATAGGTCTCACAAGTCATGAGCATGTTTAGTAGAGTCTTGCGGACTGGTACAGAGACGTCTGTAGTTATCTTCGAGAGGTTGCAGAACCCTTAGGAAAAATCTCACATTCTTGAATTCTTGTCGTGCGAATCCATTAATTCAGCCTAAAGCATAACTCTTTGAATTCCTTCCATGTATTCGAATGCGCATATGAGCGCTCGGTATCAGTTGTGCATCGACGGCTTGTGCTTTCCATGGATGAGGTGCGAGGTGTGAATGTCACGCCCCAAAACCGAGAGACAAGACCGGCGCCTAACCGGATGAACCCAGTCAAGAGGACCTGGATTGCCTTTCCTACCTAACATATTACCCCGTGTTCATAACGTACATTATTCCATATGAGTTAGCCAATTTAGATTCAAAGTACTCTTTACAATATAATTCCATTTTCCTCTTTTAGTTTTCAACAATAGATAATCCAAAGTATACAAGTTACATACAACATTTATGATTTGCGGTTCACAATTACGAGTGAGTACAACTACCGCCCAAAATATACATAAGTACAACCCACACAGTGTCTACGGAGCCTCTAAGAGTTCTTAGGAGTTTTACATAACTTGCCGGCAAGAAGGCCCCGGCTATGCATTTACAACACAAGCAAAAGAGGATAGTATAATCCACACGCGGCCCCGAGAAGAGGAGGGGCTCACCAAACTGCTGAAGAGATGAAGAGGAGGAACCACTAACAGCGGGCTGAGGTACGTGCTATGGAACCACCTACATCCATATAAAAGATGTAGCGCCACTGGCAAAAGGGACGTTAGTATCGTTGAATAGTACTAGTAAGTATGAACAAACTTTACTCTAAGTACAATCAACAATTCACAGATAAAAGACAGTTAATGGAACCAAGTATTGCACAGAAACAGTAACAACCACACTCAAGAGTTTCACAGATTCTCATTTCAACACAACCACATTCCACCCTTATTACCTCGTCCACTCTTATTACCTCGTCCACCCTTGTTACCTCTCCACCCTTATTACCTCGTGTTGCGGCGTGCAACCTGATCCCTCCGGAACATCACATTTCAGCCTTGTTACATTCTGTTGCGGCGTGCAACCCGATCCCACCGGACAATCACATTTCATAACAACAATCACCAACAATTAAATCACAAGGATCTTCATTACAAGGAACACAAGTTCATATCAATAATTCGCTATGTGGACTCAAGGCACAATGATTCTCACCAAGAAGTAATTTATGTACACGGTGTTGCCATAATCGTTCAACTCAATTTCATCAATTCACAATACCCTTTTTCATCACTTACCACGCACGGTTTTTAGCCAGTAGATACATTCCCACACTTGGGCACATTAACATTCTTTCATTCATTAACATATACTTTCATATCGATACCCTCGAGCATTTAACGAGCTTTGCACATAATAAGATAGGCACAATAAACCACTTTTCACAATCTCAATTAGCATAGTAGTCAATAAGAAATTCAGGGAGTTAAGTCTTACGCTTCAATGCATTTGGACAGTCAATTCACATATTCTCAAACAAGGTACGCATACCGTATTCTCGGACACCAACAAGAGGATTCTACAAAGGTTAAAGTTAGCCATACATACCTCAAGTCGAACTTCCCCTTTTTAATTTCTATCCCAAATCACCAGACCATCTAGCACCGTTAATCTGTTCCACAATGTGACATATTTCACTTAGAATTAGGAAGCTTGAATTCAATTGGGCATTTTATCAAACACTATGTGACCCCTTAGATTACTAACCCTCTTTTTGAGAATAATTACCCAAACTTGTTTTCCCTTTACTAGATTACAGAGTTTAACTTACATGCATGCAAGGTCTCAACTTTAATTTTCAAGAACCAACCTATGTGTGCTTTATTCTTAACCAAAATCTGAGAATTAAAGGGAAATGGGGTGAAGACTTACCTCTTTGAGTGAAGAAAATGATAATAACTCGATAATTTCCGGGCTTAAGTGATTTTGGAAATCAAATTGATGAAGATGGAGCTTTCTCTCTCAAGAACCCTCTCTCCCCTCTCTCTATTTTTGTTCAGAAATCCCTTAAAATGAAGAGGAGGGGTGTTTTATTAAACAGGGGGTCGGGTTTTAAATTTAGAAAATATGAGCCCCGACACATAAATGCATTCCTGTCGCATTCCTGTCGCATTCCAATCGCATTCCTGCTATGCGATCCGCATTCCTGTCGCAGAAATGGCCCTCAAATGGGCCAAAATTGGAAAACAATCTGCCCAGGTATGCGACCACTATGCGGTCCGCATACCTGTTATGCGATCGCATAGTGCGTCGCATAACCTCCCTCGCAAAAACCATGGGCAAGAATGCGAATACTATGCGGTCCGCATACCCCAAATGTGATCGCATTCTGGGCCGCATAGTTGACCTCAATTTGGATAGTAGCCTGTCCAATTATGCGACCACTATGCGGTCCGCATACCTGTTATGCGATCACATAGTGCGTCGCATAACGCGCAATTCCTGGAAAATTTTATCTTTTAAGTTTTGGGATACTTTTCACTCAAAATGGGTCCGTTTTAAAAATTTCTACAATTATAACAACACAGGGACCTATTCGGGCATTATTTTAGACATGAGATTTTTCGGGTCTTTACATCCTCCCCCACTTAAAATCATTCGTCCTCGAATGAGGATCGGGAAATCGCTTGGTTTTGAAAACACAATATGCCAACCCCCAAATTTTCACTAACTCCGATATTTTCTGAAAATTTTGCCAGAGTTTCTTTTGTAACTAGGCCTATATACCCGCCAGCGAGTAATGCTACATAATGTCGTTATTCTAACAACTTGTATATAACTTTGTTACTTCAACAACTTGCATATATTCAATTTCTTCCACATGCCATATACACTTCAATTAATCATTACCAATCTACACTTCTATTTATCATTTAACCATCACATGAGTTTCACATTTCACTTACTCCAACAATTTGCACATAGTTCAGTTATCCCATCAAATCATATACAATTCAATTACTTCAACCTGCTTATACAATTCACTTAACACCACAACTTGCATATCATTTAACTACCACATGAATTGCACATAATTTTAGCTTACTTCAAAGAGTTGCACATTTCCCAAATAATCACAACATACACAAATATGGCACAACTTGAGATGTTACAATAATAAGAAAATTAGGAGAGTGAAGTGTGCTTGCACCAAATAAAATACAAAGGTGTATTCACTTATAGATGGCAGTTCTCACGATCACTACTAGACTTGTTCAAACAAATGGGGATATTTTCCTTTCATTTCATTTTTCGCTTCCCACGTGGCTTCCTCGACTTGTTGACTTCGCCACACAACACTTTAACTAAAGCAATTTCTTTGTTCCTCAACCTACGGACTTGCCTATCAAGAATAGCAATTGGCACCTCTTCATACGATAATTCTTCATTAACCTCATTAGTCTCAACTGGCACGATGGCGGATGGATCTCCAACCACTTTCTTCAACATAGACACATGGAACACCGGGTGTACTAGTGACAATTCAGGGGGCAATTCCAGCGGATAAGCCACCTGCCCTATCCTTTGAGCGATCCGATACGACCCGACATACCTAGGGCTCAATTTCCCTTTGTTCCCAAATCGCATCACTCCCTTCATGGGAGACACCTTCAAGAATACCCAATCATATACTTGAAATTCCAAATCCCTACGACGAACATCCGCATAGGACTTTTGGCGATTCTGAGCAGTTTTCATCCTTTCCTGAATGACTCTAACTTTTTCCATAGCTTGATGCACAAGATCCGGTCCTAACAATTCTGCATCACCAACCTCAAACCATCAGATCGAAGACCTACATCTCCTTCCGTACAATGCCTCAAATGGGGCCATCTGAATGCTAGCATGAAAGCTGAACTCTATAAGCGGAAAGTGATCATCCCAGCTACCTTTGAAATCCAAAACACAAGCCCGTAACATATCCTCGAGCATCTGAATAGTCTGCTCCGCTTGACCGTCCGTTTGTGGATGAAAAGCTGTGTTAAGATTTACCTGAGTACCCAACCCTTGCTGAAATTTCCTCTAAAAGTTAGCTGTGAAATGGGCCCTCAATCCGAGATAATAGAAACTAGAGTGCCATGGAGTCTGACTATTTCCTTGATATACAACTGAGCGTATTGTTTCGCAGTATCGGCGGACTTGACTGGCAAGAAATGCGCCGACTTCGTGAGTCAATCCACTATTACCCAAATTGAGTCGAACTTATGCTGAGTGCGAGGTAACCCGACCACGAAGTCCATATTAATCATTTCCCATTTCCACATCGGTATTTCTATAAGTTGCGTCAACCCACCGGGCCTCTGATGCTCGGCCTTCACTTGCTGACAGTTCGGACACCTAGCCACAAAGTCCGCCACTCACCTCTTCATACCATACCACCAATAAATTTCCTTGAGATCGCGATACATTTTCTTAGAACCTAGGTGAATAGAATACCTTGAATTATGAGCCTCTGCCATTACCCTCTTCCGGAGATCATCCACATTTGGAACACATAATCTCCCTTGACACCACAAGACACCGTCATCATTGCCGAGTGAAAAAGCTAAAATTTTGTGATTCAAAATTGCTTCGCTCAATTGTATCAGTGCTGGATCTCTGAATTGCTTTTCCTTGACTTCTACAACAAGCGAGGACTCCGCTCCATTACGCACCACGACATTCCCCTCATCTGAGGTCGAAAGACAGACCCCAAGACTGGTCAGCTGATAAACCTCTCGAGCCAAAGGCCTCTGACCGGCTTCTAAATGTGCCAAGCTACCCATGGATTTCCGACTAAGAGCGTCGGTTACCACATTCGCCTTCCCTGTGTGGTACAAAATATTCATATCATAATCTTTGAGCAATTCTAACCACCTTCGCTGCCTTAAATTCAACTCCTTCTGCTTGAATAGATACTGAAGACTCTTGTGGTCTGTGAACACGTCCACATGGACCCCATAAAGATAATGCCGCCAGATTTTCAATGCAAACACAACCGCCGCGAGCTCCAAATCATGCGTCGGATAATTCTTCTCGTGATTCTTGAGCTGCGTTGAAGCATACGCTATTACCTTACCACATTGCATCAACACACACCCCAAACCAACCCTCGAAGCATCACAATAAACCACGAATCCTTCTGTACCTTTTACCAAGGTCAACACCGGTGCCGAAGTCAATGTTGATTTCAATTCCTGAAAACTCTTTTCACAAGCATCGGACCACTGAAACTTGACTGCTTTCTGCGTCAGCTTAGTCAATGAGGAGGCGAGAAAGAGAATCCCTCCACAAACCTCCGACAATACCCAGCTAGACCCAAGAAACTACGAATCTCTGTCGGGGTCGTTGGTCTAGCCATTCCTTCACCGCTGCGATCTTTTGGGGATCAACTTGAATCCCTTCCCTAGAAACAACATGGCCCAAAAAGGTGACTGGTTCTAGCCAAAACTCACATTTTGAAAACTTTGCATACATCTGGTGCTGATGAAGAGTCTGCAAAACGGCCCTGAGGGGATTAGCATGATCTTCCCGACTTCGTGAATAAACAAGGATGTCGTCAATAAAGACAATCACACAGGAGTCAAGAAACGGTTTGAAAACCCGATTCATAAGATCCATAAAAGCTACTGGGGCGTTGGTTAGCCCAAAAGACATTACCAGAAATTCAAAGTGCCCATATCGAGTCTTGAAAGCGGTCTTAGGAATATCCTGCTCCCTGATCTTTAACTGGTGATACCTAGACCGTAAATCAATCTTTGAGAAGAACCTAGCACCTTGCAACTGATCGAACAAATCATCTATCCGAGGCAGTGGATATTTATTCTTGATGGTGACCTTGTTGAGCTGCCGATAATCAATACACATTCGAAGCGATCCATCTTTCTTTCTGACACAAAGAACTGGTGCGCCCCAAGGCAACACACTTGGCCGAATGAAACCCTTTTCTAATAGATCTTTCAATTTCTCCTTTAACTCTCTCAATTCTGTTGGCGCCATTCTGTAAGGTGGAATAGATATTGGTTGCGTATCTGGCAATTCATCAATCCCGAAATCGATCTCTCTATCTGGCGGGATCCTAGGAAGCTCATCCGGAAACACTTCAAGAAACTCATTCACAACCAGCACAGACTCGGGAGCAGGAACCTCTGAAGTGGTGTCCGCAACCCGGACCAAATGATAGACTCATCCTTCCTGATAATCTTGGAGGCCTTAAGATAGGTAATAAACCTACCTCTAGGCACAACACCATTCCCCTTCCATCCAATAACTGGCTCATTAGGAAACTCGAGCCTCATAATTCTGGTTCGGCAGTCGAGTTTAGCAAAGCACGAATATTGCCAATCCATTCCCATTATCACATCAAAATCTATCATTCCTAGCTCAATAAGTTCGGCCGTGGTATCTCGACCACACACCGTGACAACACAATTCTTATAGACTCGCGCGGCCGTAATAGAATCACCAACTAGAGTCGACACTGAGAACGACTCATGAAGCTGTTCGGGTTCTATCCCAAAACTTGAAGCAATAAATGGAGTAACATATGACAATGAAGACCCGGGGTCAATAAGAGTATAAACATCAAGTGTTTGTACAGTCAGAATACATGTGACAACATCTGGAGAAGCCTCTGCACTCTGGCGACCACTCAAAGCATAGAATCGACTGGGTCCCCCTTGACCCCGTGCTCTACCCCTAGCTGCACCGTGCCCTGCTGGAGCTGGAAGGCGTGCTGAAGATGTAGCGGTCGAAGAACTGGACGGCTGAGCAGTGCCCCCTACCTGTGCCCTGACTGGGCGCATGACAATCTCGTTGAATATGGCCCCTCACTCCACATCTATAGCATACCGGGATATCTAGGTAACAAGGCTCAGAATGGAACCTCCCACACTTAGGGCATGGAACCCTCCGCTGCTGCTAAAACCTCCCACCAGAACGACCTAACTGGTGGAACCTCCTACTGTCCGAACCTGGTCCAAAGCGACCTCCTTGCTGATAACTGTGCATTGATGATGGCGTACTGGCTGAAGACTGAGCATAGGACTGAGATGGCCCATCTGACCCTCTCCCAAGGTCTGATCTCCCACCTCCAACTGAGCATAGGACTGGGGTTGCCCGCTGACCGAGCCCAACTACTACTCTCCCTCTCCATTCTTATCTTCAATTTCCAAGCCTCCGTAGCCTGGGGAAAACCCACAATCTTACCATAGTTCATATCTGAATGCAAAGCAGCTGTAGGAGCCTCATTGACAACTAGGGGACCAACGCCCTGAACAAACCGACGAACTATGGCCTCCATAGTCGGCATCATGTGGGTAGCATACTTGGACAAGCGCACGAACTCCATATGGTACTCCCACACACTCATGTGGCCCTGCTTTAAGGACCTCAAACTCTGCAGCACGGGCTGCCATAACCTCGGCAGGCAAGAAATGATCCATGAAAGCCTCTACAAACTCGACCCACCTCGCCGGAGGGCTCCCCTCTCCACGGGAACTCTCCCACATCTCAAACCATGAATATGCTACCCCCTTTAGACGATAGGAAGCTAACTCAACCCCTTCTGTTTTAGTAGCCTTCATAACTCGGAGAGTCTTGTAAATTTCATCTACAAAATCTTGAGGATCTGCCTCTGGGTCGAGGCCTGTGAACTCTTGAGGGGCTAACCGCAGATACTGGTTAACCCTAGAACCTAAAGAATCCCCTTGCTTGCTAGAGGACGCAGGGGCAGCCTGCGATCTTTGGGCCTGGGAAGCCACTAACTGAGTCAACATCTGAATAGCTCCCCTGAGGTCCCCATCAGAAATACTGGGACCGGAAGCCGGGACTGAGGAAGGATCAGGAACTTCAGCGGGAGGTATTTCAGTACCCTTCGTTGGATCAGGAATAGGGACAGACTGGCCTGGCACAGAGGAGTCAGGCAGATTCAAGATCGAGGAATCATTCTCACCCGCAACATCAGATAAAGGATTCATGGCCACACTTGGGGTGGCATTGGCCTCTAGGCCTAGTCGAGCTCTCTTCTTGGGCGCCATTTACTGAAAATTAGAACAATGCACGAGTTAGATGGAGACATTCTCACCTTTTCACTTCATCGCACGATACAGAGTAACAATGAAAGGGTATTTTCCTAAATGTCCATGCTGCCCCCTAATTATAGATGTGGTCGACAACACACCGATAAGAAGGGCTCTACTAGAAACGGCTCCGAGACATCCTAGGACACTTTAAAAACCTTAAGCTCTAATACCAAGTTGGTCACGCCCCAAAACCGAGAGACGAGACCGGCGCCTAACCGGATGAACCCAGTCAAGCGGACCTAGATTGCCTTTCCTACCCAACGTATTACCCCCTGTTCGTAACGTACATTATTCCATATGAGTTAGTCAATTTAGATTCAAAGTACTCTTTACAACATAATTCCATTTTCCTCTTTTAGTTTTCAACAATAGATAATCCAAAGTATACAAGTTACATACAACATTTCTGATTTGCGGTCCACAATTACGAGTTAGTACAACTACCGCCCAAAATATACATAAATACAACCCACACAGTGTCTACGGAGCCTCTAAGAGTTCTTACGAGTTTTACATAACTTGCCGGCAACAAGGCCCCGGCTATACCTTTACAACACAAGCAAAAGAGGATAGTATAATCCACACGCGGCCCCGAGAAGAGGAGGGGCTCGCCAAACTGCTGAAGAGATGAAGAGGAGGCACCACTAACGGCGGGCTGAGCTACCTGCTATGGAACCACCTACATCCATATAAAAGATGTAGAGCCCCCGGTAAAAGGGACGTTAGTACCGTTGAATAGTACTAGTAAGTATGAACAAACTTTACTCTAAGTACAATCAACAATTCACAGATAAGAGACAGTAAATGGAACCAAGAAGTATTGCACAGAAACAGTAACAACCACACTCAAGAGTTTCGCAGATTCTCATTTCAACACAACCACATTCCACCCTTATTACCTCGTCTACCCTTGTTACCTCTCCACTCTTATAACCTCGTGTTGCGGCGTGCAACCCGATCCCTCCGGACAATTACATTTCAGCCTTGTTACATTCTGTTGCGGCGTGCAACCCGATCCCACCGTACAATCACATTTCATAACAACAATCACCAATAATTAAATCACAAGGATCTTCATTACAAGGAGCACAAGGTCATATCAATAATTCGCTATGTGGACTCAAGGCACAATGATTCTCACCAAGAAGTAATTTATGTACACGGTGTTGCCATAATCGTTCAACTCAATTTCATCAATTCACAATACCCTTTTTCATCACTTACCACGCACGATTTTTAGCCAGTAGATACATTCCCACACTTGGGCACATTAACATTCTTTCATTCATTAACATATACTTTCATATCGATACCCTCGAGCATTTAACGATCTTTGCACATAATAAGATAGGCACAACAAACCACTTTTCACAATCTCAATTAGCATAGTAGTCAACAAGAAATTCAGGGAGTGAAGTCTTACGCCTCAACACATTTGGAAAGTTAATTCACATATTCTCAAACAAGGTACGCATACCATATGCTCGGACACCAACAAGAGGATTCTACAAAGGTTAAAGTTAGCCATACATACCTCAAGTCGAACTTCCCCTTTTTAATTTCTATCACAAATCACCGGACCGTCTAGCACCGTCAATCTATTCCGCAATGTGATATATTTCACTTAGAATTAGGAAGCTTGAATTCAATTGGGCATTTTATCAAACACTATGCGACCCCTTAGATTACTAACCCTCTTTTTTAGAACAATTACCCAAACTTGTTTTCCCTTTACTAGATTACAGAGTTTAACTTACATGCATGCAAGGTCTCAACTTTAATTTTCAAGAACCAACCTATGTGTGCTTTATTCTTAACCAAAAACTGAGAATTAAAGGGAAATGGGGTGAAGACTTACCTCTTTGAGTGAAGAAAATGATAATAAATCGATAATTTCCGGGCTTGAGTGATTTTGGAAAATCAAATTGATGAAGATGGAGCTTTCTCTCTCAAGAACCCTCTCTCCCCTCTCTCTATTTTTGTTCAGAAATCCCTTAAAAATGAAGGGGAGGGGTGTTTTATTAAACAGGGGGTCGGGTTTTAAATTTAAAAAATAGGAGTCCCGACACAAAAATGCAGTCAGGAATGCGATCGCATTCCTGCTATGCGGTCTGCATTCCTGTCGTAGAAATGGCCCTCAAATGGGCCAAAATTGGAATACAATCTTCCCAGGTATGCGACCACTATGCGGTCCGCATACTTGTTATGCGATCGCATAGTGCGTCGCATAACCTCCCTCGCAAAAACCATGGGCAAGAATGCGACAACTATGCAGTCCGCATACCTGTTATGCGATCGCATAGTGCGTCGCATAACACACAATTCCTGGAAAATTTTATCTTTTAAGTTTTGGGATACTTTTAACTCAAAATGGGTCCGTTTTAAGAATTTCTACTGTTATAACAACATAGGGACCTATTCGGGCATTATTTTAGACATGAGATTTTTCGGGTTGAGATTTTTTGGGTCTTTACAGTGATCTTAGCATGTTGATGATGGGCCAGTCTGGAGTATTTGAATTGAACTAGAATTATTGGTATTGGGAAAATATGTTTTTCATCATATCAACAAAGATTGTAATATTCTTGGATATTATGGTTGAAACTGCTAATGAAAACAAGGATGAAAGTTAATGAAATATTTATAAAGTATGATTGATAGAATTTATCTCTTTATTCATAAAATGGTTTGGGTAGAATGAAACCTAACAGGCTTGCTCAGTCGAGTTTACACGGTTGAGTGCCGGTCGTGCTCCTTGGTTTTGTGGCGTGACAAACTTGGTATCAGAGCCTAAGGTTTTAAAGTGTCCTAAGATGTCTCGGAGCCGTGTCTAGCAGAGCCCTTCTTATCGGTGTGTTGTCGACCACATCTATAATTAGGGGCTTCTTGGACATTTAGGAATTTCATCCTTCTTTGATACTCCAGATCGTGCGGTAGCACTCAAGATAGGGCGCTAATTTCCTCGCTATGTCTTATTCTCCAGATGAGTAATCTTGATACCATGATCCATGAGTTTGAAGAAGTAAGGAGGGAATGACCCCACCATTGAATCTGAGGAAGATTGTCCAAGAGTTTGTTAGGAGAATGTATCAAGCCATGGAGGGATTGGTAGAACTTGTTTATAAGGGGAGTACCCTTGTTCCTATTAATGTCACTACACCACCAGATCATGTAGTATATCAGTGTGTTACCAACGTACGTTAGGGATGTAGAGTCGAGGGTCATCGATTAAGTTATTGCCCTATCAACCTAAAGTCACCAAGTAAGTCACTCCTTAGCACATCATTATTACATCCATATTGAAGAGTTCTCACAAAACATGGTTTTAACAAGACGTTGAATCACAAAACATTGTGTGCACCCACTCTTTAAACGAGATGCATTATACGTGAATCCACACTATCACAAACTCTAGGATTAATACCTCCTACTTGCCTTCCTAAATTCTCAACAAGGGACTAAACTCGATGAATTTCTTATAGAATCGTTTTATTTAAATGGACAGCATCTGCTCGCTTGTGCCTATACATGCACCGTCGTAAAGTTTACCTATGTGGTGTCAAGTTCCACGTAAATCATCCCAGTGTTGCGATCTTTCTCGAGTCACTCTTTTCTCACTAGTGTATATGGCTTCTATGATTTGAATAGTCACTATACTGTCTTGTGAATATCATCATGAAACCATCTCACTGTCTAGTAACATAAGGGCTTACCTTAACACCTATCGTATGAGTGCATGTCAATCGAAATGGTCACCGTGTGCATAAAGTCTCTCTGAAAATTGTGATCCTCACACCTCTGTCATAGGAAGCTCTTGTGTCGCCATCTTAGTATAACTTTCGTGTCCACTTGGGACATCCCGTAGCAAGTAGCTCACTTTGTCCCTAGTATTGTGGTCGCCCGTGACGTGGTCTTGTATTGATGTTGGGAGTTAATATAGCAGAAGCATGTGCAGCTCATAATAAATGTTTATTTTCTCTTTACACCTCCACAACATGTGTTAATTGTGTTCCTTAGTTAGTGAATTCATTGTGCCAGTTTTCCAACACTTGTTCGATAACCATGAGAGAAAGTACCCTTCTATGTGTCACTATAACACTTCCCATAAGAACCCTTAACAAGATCTCCGTCAAGACCAGATGCACCTTCGGGGGTTATCATAGCACAACGCCTACTTCTCATTTTTTATTTCTTTTCTGTCTTTTATTAGCACCTGGGTACTTCCCATGTCTGAATCCATGGAGAACTCATTATGAACATCTGCAAACCTTCCATGATTATTTTACACTGTCTCATTGGGTTACGTTGCCTTTATACACTCGACTTCTAGAATCATGGACTATGTCCTTGTCATGTGCGGGGAGTTTTGCTATACTTGGCATTCCACCTCCCTAGGTGGATAGGAGTTTTATTTGTCTTTCTCCCCGGAGCATCATGTTAACCATTAGAACCCCTCCAACCAGTACATGATTTCGCCCCAATAATAAGATGTCCTAGCTATGTGGTTTCACTCGTGAAAGGTTGAGATTAGATGCTTTTAGATTTTTGCACATATCATGAGCATATTGATTTGGTAGAGAAATTTTTGTATCTTTAGTTATCTCATATAAGATCAATTATCGGGAAGGGATAAGCAGTTTGAATTATGATAATCTCATAAGCGTTTAGCTTCCTTTTTTTCATCCTCATGGGCTTGTGGCATAGATTCCTTATGCCATTTAATGTTAGGAGTGTAATTCAACTTCATGTATTTCTTCTTGAAATCACTATTACATCCATGTTGCAAGAATCTTCCCATTTTGAGCTAAAACTGTTTTTCTTACGCTCAACGAGGCAACCAGTGTAATATACTTGACCACTTCTCCTTAGAGCTTACTATTGTCAGGAAAGGCATATATGGAAAGGAAAAATTGTTACTATCCCTTGCATAACTCATAGCCTCCCAAGGATAAGTGATGCTAGCATCTCCATCCTCCCGATCATGCCTCTCATGTATCATATGTCTAGAAAGACCCACTTCTTTTAGATATCAGGATCACGTACATGGTTCCCATCTTGCCAATGCGTGCTAGTTACCTCTATGCTTCATTTGTCTAATAGTCGATGGCGTCACAATGATTAACCAGGTCAGCATTGTTAGTATTAATCCTCGTGTCTCTTAGCATATAACCTCATGAAATACTTTGCTCAACACATTAAGGGATTCCTGAATAATTCCAACCCAATCTTGAACTCCGTTGCTCCTCATTGTATTAAATCTGTTGGGGATTGAAGGTTCAAACATGTCAAAGAGGAAGCACCACCCTGTGATCACATATATTTGATAGGTAGTTTTATGGTCAGTTTATGATAGCACATCTTAGAGTAATTGTTGAAGGTCATAAAAGGTATAGTATGGGTGTTAGCATAGAGATTTAGGGTTTAGAAGGGTGAACGGGTTATTCTCAAATATTTTCTCCCTAAAGATGTTATGTGAAATGATAATGAAGGTGAAATAAGCCTCGTTCACATTAGGCCACACTATGAGTACGAAGTCTTCTCATCGTTGTTCCCTATGTACCTTGTTTTTTCATGTGCCTATGTCTAGTGATAGCATCCTAGGAAGCTCAAATCTATTCAAGGACAAGAATGAAGCTTTGGAACCTCA
>ML262261.1:0-23279 GCA_005239495.1 Nicotiana undulata
TCCGTCAATATTATTGTATATTGACTCAGCTTCCCAACTGTCTAAGCCTTGGTGGACAGAGTTATCGAGTACTTGTGCTGGTGAGGAGTAGCAGGTACTTGGTGGAATAGTGGAGGTGTGTACAAGTTGGCCCGGACACCACCTATATTAAAAATAAATAGATAACATAAGAAATTATAGTTTCAGCTTTTCATCAATTTTAAAGGTGGTTAGCACCTTGGTGGTAGGCCATGTCTACTTCAGAAATAAATTTAATACATCGACTATTAGCTGTAAAACACCAAACCAAGCTGAATTTTCTTTTACTTATGTGTTCTTGATTACCTGAGAACAAATTCTTGGTAAAATATTTTTGTTGGGGTTTGGCGTTTTCTTTTTTTTTTTTCATTTTTATGTTGTGATTGAGAAGAGGGAGGAAAAAGCTAAGAAGTATGTTTGGGAGGGAGTGTTGGTGTTGGGACAATTACAATCTCTCCGTTGACTTTTCTCTCTCTCCTTTCTCTTTCACACGCAGAAATAGTAACTCTTTGCCTTGTATGTTAAAACATTTCAAGAAATGGTGGATTTGATGATTGATCATTGATTTGAAAAAAGAAAAAAAATGCTAAAAGAAGAAGAAATGTGAATTTCTCATCTGTGAGTTGTCTTCCATTTCTGACCCTTGCAATCTCCTAGCAAAGTCATAATTGATGTTCGTAATCTCTGAATTACCATATTGCTTATTATCTGCCTTGCAACTATTCCTTGACAGTTGTCAAAACTTGGGTGAATATACGTTGGTAAAGTTGGGTGAATATATGTCATTTGAGACAGAAGAGTGATTCACTTTCATCGGTGGTAAATAAATGGTTTTTATCGTGTTGCAGGACCCTCTTGGTGGTGCACAGCTGATCCATATTGGACTTCACAGCAGATGAAAACTGCGATTGAAGAATCAATGGATGTGAGTATATCAAAATTTCTATTTCCAGAAATTGTACTTTCAGCTTTTGCTAAAACACAATCCATCCTTGTAGGAACTTACGAAAATGGACACTCAAGAGTTGTTAAGGCACAGGATGCTTAAGTTCCGAAAACTGGGCGGTTTCCAGGAGGGAGTTCCCATTGATCCAAAAAGGAAGGTCAACATGAAAAAGAAAGTTGTTAAGGCACAGGATGCTTAAGTTATGAAAACTGGGCGGTTTCCAGGAGGGAGTTCCCATTGATCCAAAAAGGAAGGTCAACATGAAAAAGAAAGAAGAACCTCTTCTTCCACCTGGGACTCCGGATATGGAGTTAATGGATGAGGTTGAAAAGTTAAAGCAAGAGATCCTGAAAGCAAAGGAATCATCCGGGATGATTCCAGAGTCAGGCCTGAATGAGATGATAGAAAAATTGAGAAGAGAAATTGATTATGAATTTTCTGAGGCTGCTAAAGCTTTTAGGTTTGGAGGAAAAGTTAGTCATGGTGCGAGAAGAATTTGCAAAAACAAGGAACTCAAACGACCAATCAATGCATCCTGCTCTGAAGGAAAAGCTTGTTCAGCTTAAGGATGAATTCAACAGAAACATGTCTGCTGCTCCGAATAAGCTTGAGATGTTACAAGAAATGTCTTAAGCCCACAAACTCTCTGAGAAAAATAGCAAGGTAAACAAAATGAAGGAGGAGATCAATAAGAGGTTAAAAGAAACCATGAATCACCCTGATTTGAAGGAGAAGATTGATAAATTGAAGCCTGAAATCGAGAGTACTGGGGTATCAACAGTTATGGAGGGCTAAAGGAGAAAATTGTCCAACTTAAAGATGAAATGGAGACAGAATTTGCTGGCGTTTTTGAATCTTTAGGTTTGCATGTCAACCCACCATCACTTCCTGATGCCAAGAGAAAAATTGATGAATTTAACAATGAAATTACCAAGGTTATGGAAGACGTCTTGAGTTCGACAGATCTGAAAAACAAGATTGAGTTGTTAAAAATGGAGGTAGCAAAGGCTGGAAAGATAGCAGAGTCAAAGGCAAAAATTCAGGCCTTAGAACAACAAATCACGCGATTCATATTCAAGTTCTTTTCCAATTTCTATCAGCTTCGTTTTCATATGCCTTCCTGCTGCTTCCTGTATTAGCAATTCTGATTTCGATTCCATGAAATTTTGCTTAATGAAAGACCTTCTGAAGACCATTTCGTTCCACGCTTTGCAGACAGGCCTGACATTCTTATTAATGTATCTTGGTAGAATCTTCACTAGGATATTAACTATGATTCTGACTCCTCTACTTTTACCATTCGACTGCTTTTATCTTCACCATACTCGTATTGTTTTAAGCTTAGCATCTGTTGCGCGAATTCAATGTCATCGATTTCAGCAATTTCATCCCCCATTATTGTAGTGTGTACACCAGCAAAGAGCTCAATATAAGTTTCTGAAGGAAATTAATCTTGAAAAGTTAGAGCAACAAGGGCCAGAAAACAAAGTTTAAAGAATTCAAAAAGGAAATTTCCCCTTGGAATTTTCTCAACTTTACTGTGGACTTAAAAGTAAGATAATTTCTAATTAATCTCCTCTTCAACCCAAATTACCTCTTAATTCCTCCTAGTCCATATTATTTTCAATTATCAAGAGCATTCCGATTAAAACTCAACCACGCATATTTGCCTTAGAGACATATAACAATTACTTCCTCCGTTCCAATTTATGTCATGTAATTTGACCGGATATGGAGTTTAGAGAAGAAAGAAAGATTTTTTAAACTTGTGGTCTAAAACAAGCCATAAATATTTGTATAGCTATAATTTATAGGTAAAACTAGTGGTGGAGCCACATGTACTCAAGGGGTGTCAACCGACACCCTTTTATCGAAAATTACACTGTGTAGTTAAGTAAATTTTTTATTATATATATATATACACTATATATTGACAACCCTTGGCTTCTTGGTGTGTTTCTTTCTTTATATTTTGCCATTGGGTAAAACATAAAATTTAAAGTCAAATTATTTTTAAATAACCAAATGCATAATGGTAAAACTTTCGAGCAACAGTTCTATACAATTTTATTTGCCGTGGGGAAGAGTACCTGAAATTTTTGATTCCGTCAGACAAAGAGAGAAAAGAGTGCGGCGGAGAACGATTTGATGAGTATATTAATGTTTCGGAAGAAACAGGGGGGGGGGGGGGGGGNTGGTTTGTATTTTTTGTTTTCGTTTTTTGAGTTTTCTCGATTGATATTCCATATTTTAATTAAGGATGCAAAATCAACCCGTCATAATTTTTAGTGTGATTGGATTTCGGTTTGATGAGAAGTACTTCTCAAAACTTATGTCTCTTAACTTTTCGTTTAGTTTATCTTAAGCAGAGTAGTATTATCTTTTAATTTTTATATTTAGTGAATTCTCAAATACACTATTCTCATCTTATTTTTATCAACAAGTTATTATAAGAATATCATAATATGTCTAAGACCATAAGACCCAAATGTTACTTTTTATATATTATACATATTTTTAAAAGTACAAGATTTTAAAATATTTTTATATTCTTAAACTTCCTATTCTGAATAAATAAGACACATCAAATGAAACAAGTGGATTATTAAGCATTATAGTAAAGTCTCTCTATAGTAGTGTTATATCATCATTTTACTATAATGATCAAGTTCTTTTTATCAGTACAAACAACGCCCTTATAAAGATATTTGACTGCGTATATTATTTTTCTGCATATCTTTTAAGGAAAGTGTCTATTCCAGCTCTACACAATCCTGTTTAAATTTTCTCACATAATTATTGAACTTTTATCCCTTGAACAAGTATTATAATTTTACATAAAGAAAAACAACTGTTAAATTTTCTCACATAATTATTAGACTTTTATCCCTTGAATAAGCTTTATAAATTTACATAAAGAAAAACAAATAATGTACGTTTATGAACATATTAAAGCCACTTTGAATTTTTTTGACAATAATTAGTTGATTACCAATCTTTTTTTATTTTTTTTTATTTGGAATTCAAGTGATGTCTAGCAAAGATCAAATTATCTCACTCGAGAACAAAAATCAACAGGTTTGAATGACAACAATAGCCTTTCACTTAGTATACTTTTGCTGTAATTAAGAAAAAGGGACAAATATACTCATGTGCTATCGAAAAAAGTTTTAATACACTTTTCGTTTGAGTGTCCGTTCAATTATACCCTCACGGTTATACCTTTGCACTGATTTATCCCTAATTTAGACTGAAGGACATGTGGCATCGCTGGAACACCTCAACTCATCTCCAATTTTAATACCCGGTTCAAAATTCGCCCACCTATTCGGCCTGATTTTTACCCATTATTCATATCCAATTCCCCCGCTTAAAAAAAGAAATTTTATCTCATATAGCAAAGGTATACATCCTATTTATTATAAATCAAAATCATTTTAATGTTAAGAAACTAAGCTCAAAGTAATAATATGAAACAAGCAAATGACCAAGAATGTAGAGAGAAAGAGAGGAGAGATTCTTATTCTTTCAAGTGATTCAAGTGTATACAATATCACTTCTCATCCCTATTTATAGTATTACATAGAGGTATACAAAAGAATGTCATAAATATGACATTAAACATTTGAGATCATGGAGGAAGATCATGAGGAGGTTATGGAGGTATGGGAGTTACAACCATAAGTATTGGAGTAGTGGAAGTTATGGAGATAATGGAGAAGAGTAGTGGGTGTTATAGGAGTTATGGACATCCACCATATACTAATGTTTCATAACACTCCCCCTTGGATGCCCATTGACAATGTGCCTCGTTAAAACCTTACTAGGAAAAAATCTTAGTGAATGAAAAAGAGTACACATATTTTGTTATATACATTGTTTGTTGCCTCGTTAAAAACCCTGACAGGAAAATCCATTGGGACAAAACCTGTGCGAAGGGAAAAAGAGTGCAGCGCGTGCTATACTCCCCCTGACAAAATTATCACTTGATATCTGAAAGATGATGAATTCCAATCATGTATAACAACTTCTCAATTGCTGAGGTTGGCAATGCCTTGTGAAGAAGTTTGCCAAATTATCACTTGAACATATTGTTGAACATCAATCATGTCTGAAATAGAACTTTGGTGAAATACGTTTTATTTTGTCTCCTTCGGTAGTTCTTCTTTCAATTAAGCTACGCATGCAGTATCATCTTTAATGTAATTGAAATCTTGTTGAATATCATAATCTGGTAGTACCCTTACAACCATATAGATTATCTGAACAACGAAGCATGCCCTGCATTTGTATAACCAACATACCCTTGACAATATTTGTTAGAATAAACAAATCTATATCAAGGACTTCTTTTTCAATATAATCCTAATAGTATTCCAGTATCGTTATATAGGAATTAACTATATCACGCTAGCATATTATTATACTCGTGGTTCTAGAGAGATACATAGGGCATCAATTGTAATTGACATAAAAATAAATCATGTACGACACGATTGCTCTAATCCACATAATGTAACGACCTGGCCGGTCGTTTTGAGAGTTAGCGCCCCGATCCCCTGATAACTGTGTCTTCCATGTCTTATTATGCTAATGAAACGAGTCGAAGAGTTGAGTGATGAAAATTAGAGTATTTTCGGACATATAGTCCTTTAAGGTGAGCTTTAACCTTAGAAATTGGACCATAGCGGGAGCTGTGTGAAGACGGACCCGGAATGGAAATATGTTGACTCCTTTAGCTCCGTTGAGTGATTTTAAGGTTGGGAGTGTGTTCGGAATGTGTTTTCGAGGCCAGACGTAGATTTAGGCTTGAATTGGCGAAAGTTAGAATTTCGGCGATTTCGGCCGATATGTGAGATTTTGATATCGGACTCGGAATGGAATTCCGAAAGCGACAGCAGGTCCGGAATGTCATCTATGACCTTTGTGCAAAATTTGAGGTCATTCAGACGAGTTTAGACGTGGTTCGGCGTCGGGGGTGAATTCTTGAAAATTCCTATGATTCTTAGGCTTGAATCTATGCATTTTTGGGTATTTTGATGTTATGGGATGTGTTTTTAAGGCTCGACTAAGTTGGAATGAGGTGTTGGGGTAAGTTTGTGGTTTTGGTTGAGGTCCCGGGGGCCTCGGGGTCATTTCGAATGCTTAACGGAAGAATTTGGAACTTGGCAAATTGCTGAACCAGGCTCCTTCTGGTGTTTTCGCATCTGCGATTGAATTCCCGCAGGTGCGAGCTCGCAGGAGCGGCCCCCTAGCCGCAGGTGCGAGGTTGGGCCAGGCCTTCCCAGTCTTCGCAGGTGCGATTGGGTTTACGCAGGTGCGGAACCGCACCAGCGACAAAAGGCACGCATGTGCGACCTCTGTCCAGCTTAAGTGAAACCCGCACCTGCGATACCTTTTCCGTAGGTGCGGTACCGCAGGTGCGGTGAAAGGGACCGCAGGCGCGGAAATCCCTGTTCATATTCCAAAAATCCGAGGGTTATGTTATTTCACCATTTTTGAGTTTTGGGAGCTCGGGAGAGGCGATCTTTGAGAGGATTTTCACCTGGCTAATCGAGGTAAGTGATTACTAAACACCATAGGTTAATTCCCATGTTCCTAATCTTAAATTCCACCCTTAAATTCAAGATTTTTGAGTTGAAATTGGGGAAAATTGGAAGAAACCTCCTAGACCGATTTTTGAGATTTTGATTGGGTATTCGACCTCCGATTTGAGGGATTTTCATATGGTTAGACTCGTGAGTGAATAAGGGTTCAGAAAATATAAATTTTACCCAAATCCGAGACGTGGGCCCGAGGGGCGTTTTGGTCAAATTTTCTAAATTCGCGTTTTAGTTCCGAAATAATTAGTTATCTTGATTTCTTGAATTTATATTTACATTATACCATCGAATTGAATAGATTTGGGTCACCCGGAGTTGGATACTCGTGGCAAGAGCGTGATTATTGATTGATTTGCACAGTCGAGGTAAGTGGCTTGCCTAACTCTGTGTTGGGGAATTTCCCTTAGGCATTTTACTAGTTTTTGCTATAAAAACCCCGTGTACGTGAGGTGACGAGCGCGTGCATGGGATATTTTCACTGAAGTTTCATAGTTCTTTCTACAAAATGCTCCCTTTTCAACTCTATTATTACTTTTATCATTTAAATTGCATAATAACTTAGGATTTATCATGGTAAATTGATTTCTAACTGATTTTTCAGTCGTTACTATTCTTTGAAAATGATTTAATGATTTTACTTCGAGATTTCCAACTGGATTTTCTTCAAACCCTTAAACTACGTTATTTTGGAGATTTACTTTATATTACATATAAATACAGGGATTGCGGGCATAAACCTGAGCCTTTCCCTCATTCTGCATTGCATACAGGGATTGCAGGTATAGACCTGAGCCTTTCCCTCATTCTGCATTGCATACAGGGACTGTGGGCGTAGACCTGAGCCTTTCCCTCATACTGCATTGCATACATAGGGATTGCGGGCAGAGACCTGAGACTTTCCCTCATATTGCATTGCATTGGACCTTTACTTTCTTACAGAGCATTGTACATATATTGCATTGATCCGAGCATTTGATTATACCGTTTCTTGCTAGCCTTTACTCATAATTTATGTCGATTATCACTTGCTTTACTTACTTGTTCTCTATATCTGTTACTTTGCCAACCTCAGTAGAGCCTCTACCTGACCTCGTCATTACTTGACTGGGGTTAGGCTTGGCACTTACTGGGTACCGAATGTGGGGTACTCACGCCCTTCTGCGCATGTTTTACCCATGTGCAGATCCAAGTCCTAGTACGCGGTATGTCAGCTAGCCAGCAACAGCAGTATCAGGAGACTCGAGGTATAATCTACAGCGTCCGCAGATCTCCGAATCCCCTTTCTATCTTGAAGTTGTAGTACCTGTAGATGAAACTATACGGTCTTTTCTTTTCCAGTTGTACATATTGAGCAGTAGAGTAGCTTGTGATATATGGTGATATTTTGGATTCTGGGTAAAGTAACTGTTAATGCCGAGAGGCGTCGACTTTATTATGATTTATTTCACTTACTGTTATTTTACCTATTTTATCTAAATTTCGCCTAAGGAATAGGCTTACCTAGTCGTCTAGACTAGGTTCCGTCACGAGACCCAGTCGGAGGGAGAATTGGGTCGTGACACATAAGGATTTGCTGAAGCTTTGTTTAATGAATTTCTTGAGAACCTTAATATGCTTAAGAACAATATACATTATACGCATATCAAGTTTTTTATGTATTGCCAAATTAAAACCTGAAAATGATTTCATCCACCACATGAGAACATATCTCAATGTAATTAATTCTGGGATATCCGTCCAACTTCACATTTGTTTTAGGTGAAGTCAATTTTCATTGCGCATTTTTCATTTAGCCAATCATTTATCTATCCAAATTCCATGACAGTTTTGAGCTCAATATCCTCGTCAATATTAATAATATTGAGCGTTATATTATATCAACAATATCATCGATGATCCTTTACTTATATTATATCAACAATATCATCAACAATATCATCGGTTCCATCATCACACAATAAAGACATAACTTATCGAGATCTCATTATTTTCAGGTACCTGAGCCTCTTCCATGAGGTCTTATAAAGTGTTATGTCATGGTGATTTTATAGAGCACTTGCCTCCTTAGTATGACCATCTTTATCATTTGCTCATGTCCTTCTTCAAGGAGTTTTATCTTTGGAACCGATTAGTCTATTACGCTTCATGCGTTCCATAGACTATGTCCATCATGGAATTTATTCTATTTGGAGCATTAACAGCTGAAAAATAACATTTAGCTTTGGGTCAGCAAATACGCCTGGCAATATTTTACAAATGAATTATCACTTGAACTTCAAGTTCACATTTTCTTGTACGAGGATCTAGATGTACTCATAATAATTCATTCCACGTATCAATTTTTTAGCTGCCTATTTTCTCCCCCTAATATTGGGATCACCAACACATATCCTCAACTTTCTTTGGGGACCCATCATTGTGGTGTCACAATTAAATCATATAGCACATCTATATTTCTAGATGGAAATTATTTGATTCCTGACACTGAACCAATTGTGACGGAGAGAATTTATCATAACTTGGCTAGATGCGTACAAGTGCTGCTCTATATTAAATAATACATCTCATACCAAATTTATTTTTGGTAATTCTATTCTCAAATAAATGGTTTAGCTATAATTGGAGGCATACAATTTCTGCTAAATCAAGTTGGATTTAAACCAGCATTATCAAGATAAATTATCATAGTTTATATTCTGGAATTGTGCTCTAACAATTTGAGCAATCAACCTTGCAAAATTCACACTGCAAGTTGACAACAAACGCACATGTGACCATACAATAGATGCATCTTTTAAAATCATATTATAGTAAAACGGTCCACATGGCAGGTGACTGGGCCCATAAATGTATCACCTTTTATTCATTCCGGAAATCAAGGATTTAATCACAATCTTAGCTGGTATATCAGGAGAATAAGCATCACAAGATAATTCTTGAAGAACCTTCTATTTCTTCAATATATGCCAATGTGAATTCTCAATCAATTTTCGCATCATAATTGAACCGGGATGGCCACCCGGTCATGTAAAATAATATTTGTTTCAGTAAATATTTAATTTACTATGGCATGTGATTCCATCATCATGCTTCTACATCTGTAGTACAAATAGAAGAAAAATTGAGTAACCTTTCAAATTTACCCGGTATGATTATAGTAATATGAAGATATTCAATCTTTCTTTCATTTATAGTCTCAAATATGTCAACCACTTTCGCTAATACATTTGAAACTCAAAAAGTTTCTTTTGAGACTTACTACAATATTAATGTCAAGAACAATTTTATTAATCCGGGTAGTAATAAATTGGCTCTTCCAGAGCTCTTAATTAATTTTGTACTACAAGATCTTTTGTCACACCATCCATATGGTGAATATCTCCTTCACAGAGAAAATCATATCATAATAATTGTCATGGTCAAAATCATCATAAGCAAAACCATTTCTTGCTTTGAGTTTGCCTTTAATAACCTTTTATAAGACATGGAAAAATATTTTTGGCATACCTCATATACGCGACCAATGACATAGTCATGTAACCACATTGTAAAATTCATATCTTTATTTCTCTCAAACCTCCCGTAGAGGTGAGTTGTAGTATTTATTCAACCATGCACAAATACATTCTTATGCATAATTTGAATCACATATATATTATTACAGTTCACATTTTCAACGAATGGACTATAATCATGTGAATGTGTCTCGTATTAACAGACCACATTGATACATATTCCTTCACCTTTGAAGAATTATTTTGAGAACCCTTATTGTTCTCCTTTTTACAATTACCATAATGATGACTATTATTCTTTGATCTTTGGCAAGCCCACGTTCATTGGTCAACCACTTGTCTTTATTTAGACTTATTATGCACCGTTACCACATTCACTCAAGAATGGATCAAATCAAGTTGGACAAGCTTCATCCTTTTTCATGAAAAATATATTATTTTTCATTAGTCATTATTATATCATCAATATAGTGCATTAGGACTCAAACCCAATGTCTTACCCATATAAAGGCATGTTAGGCCATAATGAGCTGGTACTTAAACCCAACTCTTATCATCATGGTGCACCAGGACTCAAATCCGATGTGTAATCCTCATGGTGTGCTGGGACTTGAACCGATCGTCTTACCCTCATATAATATTTATCACAAATTGTCGCATTTACTTCTAGGAATGGAACATAATTTTATGTAGCCACAAATAAGTAAATAGAAATGATAAGAACTATTATCAATAAAATTATGATGTAGTACAAACTCGTGTACTAGTATCTTACATATAAACATCTCAAAACAGAAAGTCACCATGCATCGTTATTACTATGTGAAGTGTTACTGCAAACTAATGCATGATGATTACATAAAATGTACACAAGAACTGAAACACATAACTAAATATACTTAACTTCAGAAAGCAAATAATCTTAAGTAATAACTATTGCTAGCATATTCTGCTTTTTATACAGAAGATGTAGAAATAGGCTAGTAAAATATAATAGTATCACTTTGTCAAGTATCAACATACAAAAAATGTTGCATCTAATTAAATTCGTATGGATTACAATATAATTGACAATATTTTTCATGTGCTTAAAGCAGAAGATTAGCATAATACATTGTCTTTGCCAAAATAGAAAACTAAGTGTAAAGTTTTCACTCATATAACTCCTTGTTTCATCCGCACCAAACTAACATATAACTCCTCGAATTGCACTACGAATTCACAATATCACCTTTTAATTTTCATGGCGAGATATAGAAAGACTATACGAAATTTGGTTTCAACGCTTCAACTTGTATGCCTAATTTTGTGGCTTACTTTGAAGTTGAAGAAGACCAAAACATTACTGAAAAACATAATGTGACTAAAATAGACAATAGAAGAAAACTATCAACATGGTATATGAAGTGTCGTAGGAATGATGATATAATTGAAATATTAGAGACTCGTGCTGATAACGTGTTAAGAAACTAAGCTCAAAGTAATAATATGAAACAAGTAAATAGACAAGAATGTAGAGAGAAAGAGAGGAGAGATTCTTATTCTTTCAAGTGATTCAAGTGTATACAATACCACTTCTCATCCATATTTATAGTATTACATAGAGGTATACAAAAGAATGTCATAAACATGACATTAAACATTTGAGATCATGGAGGAAGATCATGGAGAGGTTATGGAGGTATGGGAGTTACAACCATAAGTATTGGAGTAGTGGGTGTTATAGGAGTTGTAGACATCCACCATATACTAATGTTTCATAACATTTAAAATATTATTTTCTATAGATACCTTTTATATTTAATAGCAAAATAAGTATTTATGTTATATACTACCATTGAGGCATGGAATACACTATTTATGTTTTACCTCTCTTAGACAGCTGGACATACATATTTTTAAGGTGATTGTCGTTACTGTAGTGATGAATATATGCCGCGAATAAATGTAAATGCATGCGCATACAGTTGGATTGCCTTGATTTTAGGGCTTTTTACTGTTGTATTTATGAATACAGCACAGCACGAATACATGCACGTACAACTGGACTTGTCACGACCTAACAACATGTGAGGCCATGATGGCGTCCAACACCGTTGCTAGACAAACCAACCGTGAACAACTTAGTGATTCTTCCATTTTTATTAAGCAACTCCAACAACTAACTTTACTTAAATTCAAAGCATTGGGAAATAACGGATTTGTAAGGCAAACATAAATGAGAACAACTAAAGGAAATCATAACTTTAGAAATACAACCAAAATATTAGTCTACTAATTTGTGTGCCAAGATCTAGTGTCACAACTATGTGGTCAACTAGTAGAATGTACATGAGATGGCTATCCTACTGTATGGAATGGTATAGATAGGTACAAGCAAAAGAGAAACTCCGGCAATGTTGCTGAACGGCTCGGAAGGGAGCAGCTCACCGTGAAGTCTTGGACCAATATCAAGTATGCGCACCGGGGGTGGGTGGGGGGGGGGGGGGGGGGGGGGAGGGGAGTAACTAGATGCACCAACCTTAGATCTTGTACAATTAAGCATAGAAGCGTAGTATGAGTACATACACAATATGTACCTAGTAAGTATCCAGTCTGACCTCGAAGAAGTAGTGACGATGGGTCGACTTGACACTCACTAGGGCTAACAATAATATATTAAAATGTTATACTAAGCATGGATTTGCATGAATGATATTGAAAGCTCAAGAACATGAAAGTATAAGTCCTTCTTTCACAATTATAAATGCAAAATTCGGGGTTATCATACAACGGTTTACATTTCAAGACATTTAAGCAATAACAATCATAGAGTGTAACAAAGAATTATCATGCACAATTTATGGCGAGGTCGTATGACCCGATCCAACATAATATTAAATTGTGCAATGCTGGAGGGTCGAACGATACAAACCATAGATGCATCTATTTACTACCTAGACATTCGGTCTGATCCACAAATAGCAATTATTTTCAAGGAAACACAATTTCTTATTTTACAGTCAAGTATTCCAATAAATTCTTCAAATAGGTGAACTTAGGCTTTTACGAATCCTTTTATCAAATTCTAACATGACTTAAGTAATCAAATTAACAAGTAAGGGCACAAACGTTTTGAATAAAGCATGATGCGGGTTCTAAACTACCCGGACAATAGCATAATAGTAGCTACGTATGGACTCTCGTCACCTCGTACGTACGTAGCCTTCCCCCCCCCCCCCCCACCACATAATTAGGTACACACATTTATTTAATTCTCCTATTGGGTTAATTCCCTCTTACAAGGTTAGAAAGGAAGCTTAACTCGTCTTAAAGACTACTTCCCACTTCAAGAATGCGCTCAACCCTCCAAATATGACGCCAAATGACTCGAAACTAGTCAAACATTACATAAACTAATCAATCTATGCTCAAAAGTGCATATCTCCACTATTAAAATGATTTTCCAACCCAAATTGCAAGATTCCTAAAATTCACCCCCAGGCCCACATGCTCGGATTCCAGAAAACTTCAAAGGAAGTTGTTCCACAACCTAAGAAACATAAATATATGATCCCTACTAAGTTTTATGGTCAATTTCGTGGTAAAATCTCATATTTTTGTATCAAACCCTAGGGTTTTCATCTAAACCCATGATTTCTACCAATTTTCATGTTAAAATCTACCCAAAACCTATGTATTAAACTCACATTAAGTAAAGATTACTTACCTCACAAAGCTAGGTCGGAATCCTCTCCTTAGAAGTTCTCAAATCGCCAAAGAGTGGAAGAAAGTGAATGAAAAATGGCCTAAGTCCCGTAATAAACGAACTTCACTGCCCCGATGATTTTCGCACCTGTGGTGCATATGCCGCACCTGCGTATCCGCTTCTGCGGACCAAGTGTCCGCTTTTGCAGAATTGGTTGGGCCGGCTGGGGCTGCATCTGCGGACAGGCTTTCGCTTCTGCGGAGAAGGACCCGCATCTTCGGAAACTGGGCTCCTCACCTTGAGTCGCACTTGCGGAGCTTGGCTCGCACCTACGAGTGCGAGCAAAGGCTCGCAGGTGCGGGCAGACCAGATCTGGTGCAACAACAACCCTGTTGAGTTTTAGACTCAACTTGCGCATCATGTGAATGGCACCTTGGGCCCCCGAGGCCCCGTCCAAACATACCAACACGTTTGGAATCATAAAACGGACTCGCTTGAACTCTCAAAACGCCCAAAACAACATTAAAACTAAGAATCGCATACCAAAATCAATTGAATCAAACATAAGAACTTCAAGTTCTTCAATTTACTTCCAATACGTCGAAACGTACTTGCACTACTTGAAATGACACCAAATTTTGCGTGTAAGTCTTAAATGACATTATGGAACTATTCTCGGTCTCGAATTTCCGTTTGGACCTCGATATCACCAAAACACGTTCCAAACCAAATTTAAAGAACTTCTAAACCTTCAAGAGCCAACTTTGACTATTAGGCGCTGAAACGCTCTCGGGTCATCCAAAACCCGATTCGGTCATATGCCCAAGTCCGAAATTATCATAGAACCTATTGGAACCGTCAAATCCCAATTTTGAGATCTTTTACTCAAAATATTGACCGAAGTCAAACTTGGCCTTTTAAGCCAACCTTAAGGAACCAAGTGTTCCGATTTCAACCCAAACTCTTCCAAATCCCGAACCAACCACCCCCACAAGTCATAAATTAGTAAAAGCATGCATAAGAAGCCTTATTCAGGGGAACAAGGACTAAAAAGTAAAATGATCGATCGGGTCGTTACATTCTCCACCTCTTAAACAAATGTTCATCCTCGAACGAGTCTAGAATCATACCTGGAGTGCTGAATAAGTGTAGATATCTGCTCCACATGTCCTCCTCGGACTCCCAAGTCGCCTCCTCGACTGATTCGCCCCTCCACTAGACCTTCACTGCGAAAATCCTCTTGGACCTCAACTGGCAATCCTGTCTATCAACAATAGCAACTGGCTCCTCCTCGTAGCCCAAGCTCTCATCTAGCTGAAGAGTGCTAAAATCTAACACATGAAACAAGTCGGTGTGATACCTCCGAAGCAGGGACATGTGAAATACCGGATGAACCCCTGATAAGTTGGGAGGTAAAGCAAGCTCTTAAGAAACCTCCCCTACTCGCCTTAACACCTCGAATGGGCCTATAAATTAAACATGGGGCTCAGGTTGCCCTTCTTACCGATGTCATAATACCCTTCATCTGTGAGACCTTCAAGAGAGCCTTCTTGCCTACCATAAATGACACATCACGTGCCTTCTGATCCGTGTAACTCTTCTGTCTGGGCTGTGTTGTGCGGAGCCGCTTCTAAATTAACTTTACCTTTTCCAAGGAATCTTTCACCAAATCCGTACCATATAAATTAGCCTTGTCGGCCTCAAACCACCCGATGGGAGAATACCATCGGCGACCATACAAAGCCTCGAATGGAGCCATCTCGATGATGGACTGATAACTGTTGGTTTAAGAAAACTCGGCCAAGGGTAAGAACTGATCCCACTGTCCCCCAAAGTCAAGCACACTGACTCTAACTATGTCCTCCAAGATCTGAACGATCCGCTACGACTTCCCCTCGGTCTGGGGATAAAATGCAGTGGTGAGCTCAACACGGGTGCCCAGGTCACTCTGAACGACTCTTTAGAAATGCGAAGTGAACTGAGGGCCTCTATTTGATATGATGGAAACAGGCACACCGAACAACCGGACTATCTCCCGAATGTAAATCTGGGCCAACCTCTCTGAAGTATAAGTAGTGGCAACTGAAATAAAGTATGCCGACTTGGTCAACCAATCAACAATGACTCAAACCGCATAGAACTTTTACAAGGTCCGCGACAATCCAACCACGAGTCCATAGTGATGCGCTCCCACTTCCACTCGGGTATAGTCATCTGATGGAGTAGGCCTCCTGGCCTCTCGTGCTCATACTTAACCTGCTGGCAATTTAGGCACCTAGAAACATACTCAACTATGTCCTTCTTCATCCTCCGCCACCAATAGTACTATCTCAGATCCCGATTCATATTCGTAGATGAATAGAATACCGAGAATTATGCGCCTCCTCTAGAATCCTCTCCCTCAAGCCATCGATATTAGGAACACATATACGACCCTAGAGTCGTAATGCACCATCCTCGCCAATAGAAACCTCTTTGGCACCACCCTGTAATACCGTCTCTCTACGAACTGCCAAGTACGGATCATCAAACTGTCGGGCCTTGATCTGCCCCAATAATGAAGTCTGAGCAATAACATATGCAAGAACTCGGCTGGGCTCTGAAATGTCCAACCTCACAAGTCTGTTAGCCAAGGACTGAATGTCCAAAGTTACTGGCCTCTCCTCTGCTGAAATGAATGCCAAACTACCCATACTCTCTGCCTTCCTACTCAAGGCATCCGCGACTACATTCGTCTTTCCCGGATGATAAAGAATAGTGATGTCATAGTGCTTTAGTAACTCAAGCTATCTGCGCTGCCTCATATTTAGATCCCTTTTCTTGAACAAGTGATGCAAACTGTGGTGGTCGGTATAAACCTCACAAGACACCCCATATAAGTAATACCTCCAAATCTTAAGAGCATGAACAATCGCGGCAAAATCCAAATTGTGCACAGGGTAGTTCTTCTCTTGGGCTTCAGCTGACGTGAAGCATATGCAATAACTCGCTTCTCCTGTATCAATACACACCCCAAACCAACGCGTGAAACGCCGCAATAAATTGTATACATCCACGAATCAGAAGGCAACACTAGAACTGATGATGTGGTCAAAGCTGCCTTGAGCTTCTGAAAGCTCGCCCCACACTCATCGAACCATCAGAACAAAGCACCCTTCTAGGTCAATCTAGTCAAAGGTTCTGTAATGGATGAAAAGCCCTCCACAAACCTGCGGTAATAACCTGCTAACCCCAAGGAACTCCTGATCTCAGTATCCGAAGTAGGACGAGGCCTACTCTAAACTGCCTCAATCTTCTTGGGATCCACCTTAATACCTTCGCCTGATACAATATGTCCCAAGAATACCACAGAATCCAACCAAAACTCACACTTGGAGAACTTAGCATACAACTTTTGTTCCCACAAAGTCTGGAGCACTACTCTCAAATGCTGCCCGTGCTCCCCCAGGCTGCGTTAGTAAATCAAGATATCATCAATGAAGACAATAACAAAGGAATCACTACAAGTCGAAGGACATCACCAGAAACTCATAATGGCAATATCTGGTACAGAAGGCAGTCTTCAGAACATCTGAGCCCCGAATCTTCAGTTGATGGTACCCCGATCTCAAGTCGATCTTAGAAAACATCCCTGCACCCTGAAACTGGTCAAACAAATCATCAATGCGCGACAACGGATACTTGTTCTTGATGCTAAATTTGTTCAACTGGCGGTAATCAATGCACATCTGCATAGTCACATCCTTCTTCTTCACAAATAATATTGGTGCACCCCAAGGTGATACACTCGGTATGACAAACCCCTTTGCTAGAAACTCCTCAAGCTGCTCCTTCAACTCCTTCAATTCTTTCGAAGCCATACGATACGATGGAATCGATATAAGTTGGGTTCCTGGAGCCAAGTCAATGCAGAAATCAGTATAACGATTTGGCGGCATGCCTTGAAGGTCAGAAGGAAACACATCGGCGAACTCCCGGACCACTAGCACTGAATCAATCGTTGGAGACTCTATGGTATTATCCCGAACATAGGCTACATAAGCCAAGCAACCCTTTTCGACCATATGTCGAGCCTTTAGGAAAGAGATAACCCGACTAGATATACTAACAGATGGACCCTTCCACTACAACCTGGGCAACTCCAGCATCGTTAAAGTAACAGTCTTGGCATGGCAATAAAGGATAGTGTGATATGGAGAAAACCAGTCCATGCCTAGGATGACCTCAAAGTCAGTCATATCAAGTAACAAAAGATCTGCTCTAGTATCGTAGCCACAGAATGCGACTACACAAGACAGATAGATCAGATCCACAACCACAAAATCTCCCACATGAGTGGACACATATGAATATGTAGACCCTGGATCATATAACACTGAAGAATCCCTATCACAGACACAAATGATAAATTTGATCACGGCATCTGAGGCCACTACATTTGGTATGGCCGGAAAAGCATAGAATCTAGCTGGGGCGCTGGCTAGGTGGCCTCCACCTGACTGTACTTCACCGCTAGGGCGACCTCTACCCGCTTTCCCTCCGCCTCTAGGCGGCCGGACAGCTGGTGCGGCTGATGGAGCCGAAGTCATGGGCTGCTAACCCTGATACACTACCTTGCCCCGAAGCCTGGGGCAATACCTCCGCACATGACCAAGATCACGCACTCAAAACAACCTCTCGGTGCGGTGACCTACTGCCTTAACGTCTTTCCCTGATGACCTGGAAACCCACTGGAAGGACCCTAATAGCTGGTGGACGGTATGAACTCTCTGGCATGCTGCTGAAGTAAGCACTGGAAGAACCCTAATGATCAGAATAACCGCTAGAGGAACCCTAAATAGTTGGCGCGCGGTAAGAACTCTCTAGCATCGCACTGAAATAAAGCCCCACTAGAGCACTTGAGGAGGTGGTGGTGCTAAATATGGGGTCCTGCTGGGCTGGCCCCTCCCAAACTGACCTCTACCTCTAGCCGGGGCACCTTGAAACTCTCCAGAGAAATGGGCCCTCTTGTCCTGCAGCATTTACTCTCTACCCCTCTAACGGTAGGCCTCAATCCTCTTAGAAATCTCCACTACCAACTGATAAGGAGCTCCCATCTCAACCTCCCGAGCCATATTTGTCACGACCCAAATCCTAATTCGGGTCGCGATGGCGCCCAACAATGGGGTTAGGCAAGCCGATATGAAACACACTAGGTGTTACCCTTCCCCTTTTGGTTAACAACTTAATAACTACAAATTTTAAATGGATAAAACACAATAATGATAAATGATACGAGATAGAACCACAGGTGAAGAAATCAACCGATAGGCACGTCGCATAACATATGCACAGCCAAAACCCAAAATAATAACTGCGTGTGTGTGCCAGGAACTAGTGTCACGAGTGCCACGGGCAACTACTGAATATACAATAACTGAAATATATATACAGAGCCTCAGTCTGAACAAAAGACAGAGGAAATATGACAAGGAAACTCCAGGGTGCTGCCAGGAAGTCGCCAAGAAGGATAGCTCATCGTGAAGTATAGCCACTCGGTCAATATCTAGCACTGGACTGATAATCAGACGGACCAGCCTCCGGACCTGCACAATCAAGTGCAGAAACAAAGGAAAGTGCAGCATGAGTACATACATAAATATGTACCCAGTGAGTATCCCGTCTAACCTCGAAGAAGTAGTGACGAGAGGTCGACTCAATACTCACTAAGGTCCAACAGTAATAAAGTAAGCAGGATGTAAGGAAAACACTAGGCAAGTAAAACAAATGATCAAGTACATCAATATTCGGCATCAAATAACAATCTCATATCAAAAAGTTTGGTATCCGCCGTGGCGTACGGCCCACTCCCATATGGTACTCACTCACATCGCTCCGCCGTGGCGTACGGCCCGATCCCATCCTGTAGATCTTCGCCGTGGCGTACGGCCCGATCCCACCCTGTAGTCTCAATCTCCGTCGTGGCGTACGACCCGATCCCACCATGTAGTCTTTGCCGTGGCGTACGGCCCAATCCCATAATATACTCTCTCATCACTCTGTCGTGGCGTATGGCTCGATCCCATAATATAATCAATCATCACTCTGCTGTGGCGTACGGTCCGATCCCATAATATAATCAATCATCACTCTGCCGTGGCGTACGACCCGATCCTATCCCGTGATTCTCTTATCACACTTAAATCAAGCCAAGTATCACAACGTTCAAAGACAACAATACCAATTAAACAAGTATACAAGTCATATCTATGCTACAACAGGGAAAAACAATGAACATGTTGTGTCCTAACTACCCGGATGAAGCAGTAATAGCCACTACGTACGGACTCTCGTCACTCGGTGCGTACGTAGCCCCCCAAACAAGATCACATAGAAAACAAGGTTACCTAGAGGGACAATTTCCCTCTTACGAGGTTAGAAAGGAGANACGAAGCACTCCTCGAACCAAAGAACGGATCAAGAATGCGCCCAAAGCTCCGAAACTACCCTCGACGGCTCACAACAAGCCAAACATAGCATAATTGAATCATTTTATTCTCCAAGAATAAGAATTAACAAGAAATTCCAAAATATAGTATTCTTGAAGGTTTTTGAAATTTCGACCCCGGGCCCACGCATTCAGATATTGAAAATTCTCGAAGGAATGAATTACCCGAAACCTAAGGATCGTAATTACCTAATTTATTTAGGAATTCATGGCTAAAAAGGGATAATTCACTAATTATCAAAGCCCTAGGAATTTCTACCCAATTTTTCCCATGATTTTGTTATTTTTAAGAACAAAGTTAGTTGAATTCCATGAAAAATTGATAATTTAGAGAACATGTCACTCACCTTAGATGATAGTGGCTTTGGACAACCTTTTCCCCCAGCTCTAGGATGCTTCAATGGAGTTTGGAAATTGGAAATGAGGAAGAAAGCCCGTAATTGGGCATTTAAATACCGCCCAGGAAAACCTTCACTGCGATCGCGACATCAGGCCTGCGATCGCGGAGAACAAATGACCGTGTCCCTCGAGAAGCACTATGCGATCGCATAGATGGGGCCTGCGATCGCGGAGGTTGGGGAGGTAGGCTTACGCGATCGCAGGAGTGAGGTCTGCGACCGTAGAGAGGAACATGCAGTAGGGGGTAGGTGACTTGTGCGATCGCAGGAGTGAGTCTGCGACCGCAGAGGGTTGGGGAGGGGACCATATGCGATTGCAGAGTGATGTCTGCGATTGCAGAGAACATTGGATGGCCCGGCATAATTACTTCTCTGCAATCGCATCCCTGCTTCTGCGATCACAGAGAAGGAAACCAGACAGAAAATTTCTGGTTTTTCTAACTTAGCTCCCAGGGGTCTAAAACACCCCTGAGCCCCCCGGGACCCCTTCCAAAAGCACCGACAAGTTTGTATTCATGATACAGACTCGCTCGAACATTTGGAACATGAAAAACAACAATGGAACTCAAAATTCAACCCCAAAACCAAATAAATCCAACTTAAGAACTTTGAAATTCTAGAATTCATTACATTGCGCTGAACGGGTCTATACTACTCGGAATGACCCCAATTTTTGCAGACAGGTCATAATTGACTATACGGAACTATTGCTGGCCTCGGAATTCCATTCGGACTTCGGTAGAATGAAGTCCCGTTCCAAGCCAAATTCTAAACTTTAAGGAAATCCTGATTTCCATTTCGGGCGCCAAAACGCTCCCGGGTCATTAGAAACCCGGGCCGAACATACGCCCAAGTCCGAAATCACTGTACGGAGCTACTGGAGCTGTCAGAACTCGATTCTTAGGTCGTTTACTCAAAATATTGACCGAAGTCAAACTTGGCCAAATAGGCCAGCCTTAAGGAACCAAGTGCTCCTAAACCATCCAATTCATTCCCAAATCCCGAACCACCCGCTCCTATGAGTCATAAAGCACGAATAGCCACTATGGAAGGTTTCATTTAAGGAAACGGGACCCTAACACGCAAAACAACCGGCTGGGTCGTTACATTCTCTCCCTCTTAAACAAACGTTTGTCCTCGAACGGGTCTAGAATCGTACCTGAGGTGCTGAATAGCTGTGGATATCTGCTCCGCTTGTCCTGCTCGGACTCCCAAGTTGCCTCCTAAGCTGGTTGGCCCCTCCACTGGACCTTAACCGCAGAAACTGCCTTAGACTCAACTGGCGGTCCTGCCTATCAATAATGGCAACTGGCTCCTCCTCGTAGCCCAACTTCTCATCTAACTGAATAGTGTTGTAATCAACCACGTGCGAGAAGTCGGCGTGATACCTCCGGAGCATGGAAACGTGAAAAACTGGGTGAACTCCTGATAAGGCTGGAGGCAAAGCAAGCTCATAAGCAACCTCTCCAACCCGCTTCAACACCTCGAAAGGACCTATAAACCTGGGCCTCAACTTGCCCTTCTTCCCGAATCTCATAATGCCCTTCATCGGCGAAACCTTCAACATAACCTTATCTCCCTCCATGAATGATACATCACGTGCCCGCTGATCTGCGTAGCTCGCCTAGACTGTGCTGTATGGAGCCTCTCTTGAATAATCTTCACCTTTTCCAAGGCATCTCTGACCAGATCTGTACCGTATAACTTGGCCTCACCAGGCTCAAACCACCCAATCGGAGAACGGCATCGCCGACCATATAAAGCCTCAAATGGAGCCATCTCGATGATGGACTGATAACTATTATTGTATGCAAACTCCGCTAAAGGCAAGAACTGGTCCCAGTGACCCCCGAAATCAATCACGCAAGCCCTGAGCATATCCTCCAAAATCTGAACTGTACGCTCTGACTGGCCATCAGTCTGAGGGTGAAATGCTGAACTGAGGTCTATCTGAGTACCCATCTCGCTGTGCAAAGCTCTCCAGAAGTGCGAAGTGAACTGAGGACCCCGATCTGAAATGATAGACACCGGCACACCGTGCAACCGGACTATCTCGCGAAGGTAAATCTGAGCCAGCCTCTCTGTAGTATAAGTAGTAGCCACAGGAATGAAATGCGCCGATTTGGTCAATCTATCCACAATGACCCAAACCGCGTCAACCTTCCGCAAAGTCCGAGGCAACCCAACCACGAAGTCCATAGTGATACGCTCCCATTTCCACTGAGGAATGGGCATCTGCTGAAACAAGCCTCCTGGCCGCTGATGCTCGTACTTAACCTGCTGACAATTAAGACACCTGGCCACATACTGAACAATGTCCTTCTTCATCCGCCTCCACCAGTAGTGCTGCCTCAAATCACAATACATCTTCGTCGCTCCTGGGTGAATAGAGTACTGAGAACTATGCGCCTCTTCTAGAATCCTTTCCCTCAGGCCATCAATATCAGGAACACACAATCGCCCTAGGAGCCGCAGAACACCATCCTCGCCTAGAGTAACCTCCTTGGCCCTGCCCTGGACCACTGTATCCCGAAGCTCTGCTTGACGTGGATCATCAAACTGTCGAGCCTTGATCTCTCCCAACAATGAAGAATGAGCTACCACATGAGCTAAAACTCGACGAG